>JAZHYW010023939.1:0-127934 GCA_037355805.1 Ixodes ricinus
AAAAATCCCTGGAGAAGGGGAACAAGGGTGACAAATGACAAACAGATTTGTTTGCCCTTTGTCCCCCTTCAGTAGGTATTATTATCGCCATTCTTGTCCAGCTCGCTTGCACATTTGCATTAATCGCATTATCATGCAAGCCAAAAGTGCAAACCAAGTTCAGCACCACTGTAGCCCAATGAATGCGGAGAAATTGTAGAAATTGTAAAACTGCCAAGGCCCCGAAGCATGCGAGGAAGAAATTCGGTGTGCCAACATGGAAGTACAACTAATGGTGGAGATAAACATTCTTAGAGTATGTAAGCTGTCGTACCTGTATGGGACATGAGGTGCCTTGTCGACCAAAGCGGTGATGACTCTGCCGAGAGTCAGGAGAGACTGGTTGATGTTTCCTGCCAAAGAAAGAATCAACAAAATAAATGGGAAGCACAAGAAGTGTACAGTAGTCGCAAAGTGGATT
The DNA here is from genome assembly GCA_037355805.1 of Ixodes ricinus. NCBI lineage: Eukaryota > Metazoa > Arthropoda > Arachnida > Ixodida > Ixodidae > Ixodes > Ixodes ricinus. Next base: position 461 of record JAZHYW010023939.1, read on the forward strand.
TTTCAGGGCTTAGGATTTCACGGTTCATAAATAAACGTTCAGTGCCTAGTGCAGGAACTGGATACGCTATTGGAAGCTGAAGATCAGATAGTTGTAGACGTGCGCAGTTGAAACATCTCTCATCCCCATCGCATATGAAAACCATGGAGATGCCAAGCCTATTGCAAAAAGCACCATATCTGCCTACTAATTTGATGTACACCCACCCACATCTAACGAATTCATTGCTGACCCCAAGATTACCTATAAGCTCTACTTAATTCAATGAAACCCCCCCCTCCCCCCACTACCTGCAAGATAAAAACAAAGACTCTCGTAGATTCTGAACGGGCCGACGTACTGCTACAGAGGCATAGAACATCTATAGCAGACGGGAGCGAAGAGATTCCATACCAGCCTCGCGAGCACGCCTGTCCATGGCTCCAGAGCGACCAATGTTTTCACTCCCAGCAAGGTCGACCTGCGAGCAAGAGTACAGTTGCACTTCAGCAATTGGCGCACCCGAAGAGATCTTTCCGCGAAAGAAACACACCATGGCCAATGAATTGGTGAACAAATAGAAGGTCGTCAAGGACGATTTTAAGCACTCTCCACCTCCAGCTTCTTCGGTAAGGGCTTAGAAAAAGAATGCCCAGAGTCCTGCCCCAAGAAAGGCAGTAATGAAACACTCCAAATTTGTAGGGAATAGGTAGATCAGAGATGACGATTCACTGGAAGGGCAACAGCGGCTAGAATTGCGAGTTTTAGGAGAGATCAGGTGTTGAGTTAAGTCGCAGTTTAGGATCGACAAAACGAGACTCTGAGGTCAAGTTATTAGTTAGGAGACCCTGGCAATAACACCTTGCTCTGCCATTGTTTGCTTTAGCAAGCAGGTTCGACAAAAAGGTGCTTCTCGCGTTCCTCGCTAAGCATGCCAGTGAAAGCTGGCTTTGACTGCGAGTACCTTTTCTATGCGACAATACGACTGAAAAAAAAATGTACTTAGCCTAAAGATCGACATACAGTTTTCACTTTCACCCGCCTCTTTTCCTACATCCTCTCCACTGTATCTCACTTGAACCTGACTCCCCACGCAGAGAATAGTCTTCCCTGCAGAAAACCGAGGTTGTACGTCGACCTTAAAGAGCAACCAGGATAACCAGTTCCACTACTCTAAAGGCTGGTTCAAACCGTCGTAAGCAGTCGCAAGAGGCTTAAAAACCGGCTTTTAAGGCCGGTTCACACAGCACAGTCTTCTAACGGTATGTTACACCACGAAAGCCCACGCACAAATCACGGGGGCCATCTCTGCTTCATATTAAATGTGGCTATCAGTTCAACGGGATAGCCTGGCACTTGACATTCGAGACACTAATGTTTCGGCGACCTGTACGTAACGTAAGAAAAAGTAAGGAAATGGTGCTGTGTGAAACCGCCTTTAGCCTCTTTGGTCGTAAGAAGTCTCAAGCATTTGAACCAGTCTTTTAAGGCTGACGAGCAGCAAGAAAGAAAGAAACTCCCTCAATTCCGTTCGAGAAAAAGGGAGACCCTTTTCCTTTCCGCAGGGAGTAGCTCAGTCTTTGAGAAAAGAGGGTGAAAGAATGGAGATAAGGAAACTGGGAGCAGCTTTTCCCGGCAGAAGAGAATTCTGTAGGTCAGCTGCTTCAAGACTGACACTTGTCCCTCTGCCGAAAACAATCAAATCGTCCATATATACTTTGGCGAGGAAACCCTCTGTGATAAAGAGGGACCTGCCAGGTTAAGCTTGCCGGTCTTGACGAGCTCCTCTCCGTCGTCAGTGTTCTCCCGGATGTGGACGGTGACGGTGAAGACTGTGTGGCTGCGAGAGGAGTGGGCGTTGAGCAGGGTGGCCGCCGTCTGCCGCTTGGCTGCCCCCTTCTGCAGGATGCTGAACACCTGCTCCCGACTGTGCACCGTCACCTCCTCCAGGCCTTGGATGATGAGAGAGCCCTGCACAGAGAGGCCATCTCATCTCCAGCAGTGCCCAGGACATCTCAAGTGACGCCAAAGCTACACTTTTTGGTATAAGTCCATTAATGGATCCCCAATGCATTCTACATCAGAGATCTTGCGCGACGGCATAGGAGGGCTTTTTCTAGAGTGGTCTCTTGATTTGGCGTAGACCCCAACGAATGCTCTCGAGGATCCCTGGGGTTCGTGGACCACAATTTGAAAACCATTGATTTAGAGATACTGCTAACCTAACCTCGATTCCAACCCAACCACTGCTCCTGTTCATTTCAGAGGGAAGGACAGCGGGGAAGGGTTCTCTGCATGCTTGCACATTGGCCTTTATTACCGAAAACGGAGGACTACATACTCCGTTTCACGATAAGTTGGCAAACTGTGGAGGCTACGGCCTTCGCGACCCAACAAGAGCGTCAAAGCAAGGTGCCCGACACAACGTCATAGAAGCATTTCTGCCACTGCATCCAATGCGAGGCCAGGAGGGATTAGGTGTCGTCTGCTGGCCAAATGAAGTCTGTTGCGAAACCAATCAACTTCGGATGAACGTCTACCACCGCAACATTGCTGTCTGTTAGATTAGAGACCTTTCGGGTAACTTTTCATGAGACAACCATAAGCTCAATTTCCCTGCGAATTTGGCGGGTGTTAATGCCAGGGCGATGTTTTGAGCAAAGGCAGTAGATTACACGGCTGCAATTGTTCAAAGATCATTCAAAAGCCATGATGTCCTCGAGGAAGTGTTCATCCGCATTAAGTATCGTTGAAAAATAACATGTTTAATCTTTCTTCCGTTGCAGTCAAAAGAGTCTGACCGCAAAATTAGTAAAAGAAAAAAAAAAAAGCCTAGAACTACACTTTGTTGCGGACTTCACTGTTGCTGTGGCGATAACAATGTTTTTGTGGCCTCGACCACGGAGTGGTGTCACGTGCCTCGCTTTGAGGTCCACAGCCTCCACAGTTCGCCAAGTTATCATTAAACAGAGTATCACGTTCAACACTCTAGGAACCTCAAGTTTCAAAACCTCGTCACTGTGTATTAAACATCTTCGGTAAACTAAATATTTTGTTTTATGTTTTTTTTTATTAATCCAGCAAAATTTTTAATATTTTCTGCTGTCCTCATCACAGATGAAGTTTTCAGCAGAATGTTCAATAAAGCTTTAGTGAAGGTGAGAAAAAAAAAAGCAGATTCTGAACCGCAAATAATTTCTCTACAACAGAACCATAGCACCTACGCATGTACAAACATAGTGCATAAAGCGTGCACCTTGCGTGTTGAGTCCTCGTAGATCTTGAGGCGAGTGGTGTCCTCGGTGGCACTGAGCAGGTCGAACAGCTCCTCGTTGTACAGCTCCAGGAAAGAGACCTTGATGGTGAACTCGAGCTCCTGCAGGGTGAGCTCCTCGAACATCTGGTGCAGGGTGCGGGGGATCACCCCGGCCAGGGGGTCGTGGGCCCAGCTCAGGTTGGTGTCGCAGCGCTCCCCTTCCATTGTGAACGTCTTGCCTGACCCGGTCTGGCCATAGCTGTGTAACGACAGAAGCCAACGGGCAAGGAGTGTAGTAAGTGGCACCGACGCAAGAGGTGGGCAGCCTCACACATGTACTCACGCGAACACTGTGCAGTTGTAGCCCATCATCACCTCCGAAATCGTCGGGCCCATTACAGCCTGGTAGACGTCGATCTGAGAGGACAGTGAGAAACAAACACAATCTTAAAAATGGGAGATTTGTCTCTTTATATGATGTAAATGAATGAGAACCCTTAATGAAGCAGTGAATTCTCAATACAGATGCAACACAAGAAACAAACCAAACATAAGAAAAATAAAAAAATAGTGCACGTGCTGAAAAAAAAAAAAAAAAAAGATGGGGAGGCAATTGCACATTGCACTGACGTCGCATCATCCATTCTGCACCACCACGGAAGAGGGGAAGCTGCTTTCGTATGAATATTGAGTGACTTGTGCTTCTGTATGATTTTTGAGTGACGGCAAGTGCAAAGAATGTACACATGCCTTACGCCTACATCGCATAATGACGTTGAACGCCGACACGATAGCCCTTAGTGTCAAAACTTCGTCGGCAGCATATCAAAACCTTCTGCTCGTAGCTCAATGGCACCATTGCTGAAAAATTCCACACATACCGGCTGAACATCACCGTAAGCTCGGCACATCTTTTTCAAGTTCACACGTGTCAAAAACTAGCCGACTTTGTTGAAAATATGGTGCATGTCAGCGCTTGTCCAAGCAGTTAGCAGCATGCTACTGCCTTGCTAAGTGCATCCGCGTGGTGCGACATCAACCACTAGCATAATGCGGGGCCCCGTGCTTCCCTAGCATGTTGTCAAAGTCAAGCTGCGTGTTTAAGCAAGCATGTTCGACTCCAACCCAAGGATGCAAAAACACGAGTTTCTGCATCCCTGGCACTTTCACCTTGAAAGGGTCGATCTGTATCTGTTCGTCCCATGGAGGAACGATGCTATACACACGACGTCGTGCACCTCGACCGGAAATAGCTATACACACGACGTAGAGAGCTCGCTCATGACATTTAGTCAATTTAGTGGCGGATTTTGGCTCCCCATCGTCCTGCAACGTTTCGTCATCAACGTCTACTTTTACAACATCTCAAAATAGAAAAAAATAAAAAGAAACGTTGATTGTGTGAGGCATTTGTCGTCAATATCGCCAGATGCTTCAAAAAATCACTCCTGCCGGTGTCATTATTTAATCCTGGGTCCGCTGTGTGTGAAGCGGGCGCGTTACCAGAGAGCTACGCCACAGCTTTGACAGACGGCATTATTATTAACCAAGTTCGCCATTAAACCTGGGAGCCGCGAAAAGCTAGCGCGTCATTCGCTGAGGCGTGCTTGCCCAAGCCTTGGGCCCCCTCCTCTCTTTACCCCCGTAAACCAGGCGAGCTTGCATGCGTGCCTCGCACGCCCCCTCGGCCAGCGCGAACTCGACAAGATGACGCAGCACTAAATTAAGAAGAAAAAAGAAAAAATAAGAGGGCAGTCACCTGCTTTGCTTCAGGAGGAAAAACCTTGTCGAAGACGAAGGTCTTGTTGAAGCGGTCTCTGACAACGATTTCCTTGCGGTCCGAGACGACATCGATGGCCTTCACAGCACCCGCCTTTTTTTCTTGGGCGTTTGTGGGCCTGCAACAAAACAAAAGCTTTGCCGTCTACGAACGAAAGTGCTGTAGAAAATTGCAGCCACGGTGTAGGTGGGAGGTGGTTTACATGTCACAACGAACAGCGCGAAGAATACGAAGACGGTAGGCACAGACACCGCGTTCTTCGAAACGCTTTGAAATTAGTCCGACTCGGCGAGTGCCGACATATGCAAGTTGCACGAAACAATTCCACCAAACTTTCATTCGAGAACAAAAAAGAACAGACTGACGCGAGGACACCGGCATGCTTTTCAACCGAAATCTCTGGGCAGCTTACCGACATCGGACAAAGACTTGAATGTGCTGGTTGTTTGTCCTCTTCGTAGCCATGGCTGCGTGAATGGAACGCAAGGAAGAGTGTTTGTCGTGAAGGTGACCTTGAAGAAGTTACAACTGGAACTGGACCGGATTCGTGAGTGAACTGTGCAGCTGGAGTTCGGCAGAGATTACTGAGATTACTGTGCCGAATGGGACAGATGTCAGTTGCTTAGCTTCGACGTTCTCTCCAAGGTTTAAAAATGTGAAATCATTTGTCGAGCGTATTCATTGGATCAGCGAAGCTCACGTGACTTGTTGTTGTTGCTGACGATTGAAGGTTTTGAATTGTTTTGACAAAATTGTAATATTAAAATAAAGCTTATACCAAATAAAACTATATTTTATGTCAGAATTTTATTACAGTGTTGGGCCGTTAGCATGAATGCTTGCTTTGTTGTACACAGGACAGGATTTTTACGAAAGGAGGCGGAACCGAAACTGGAGAGAAAATGGCGACAGTGCTCAGCTCTCGAATCTAGCTAGCTCCGGCCGACAAGCATGTAGAATTTTATGGGAAACGATCTGTGCAGTTTACAGATCCTGTTCAACGACGGTTTGTCGAACTCGTCGTCTCGTTTACATTGTCGGTGTGTCGGCCTCGGCACTATAGATCGGTCTCGCCGGTGCCATGGCTGGAACGAGTCGACAGAAAGCGCGAACCTCCACGACTGTGCCCCTTCACCCGGTGATTAGCATCGTTCAAAGGATGGCTCTCTACGAGACGAGATGCGTAAGTGGAGCTCGAAACCACTTCAGGCAAACACGTAGTGCTCATGCCGTCGCCCAACGAAAGCACACGACGCCTTTCAACGAACACCGATTCCTCTCAACCGAAAGGAACTGTGGCCTTTAGATTTTCCAAAACAAAAGAGGCAAAAGAACACCGTGCGCGTTTTAAGAGCGACGCGGCATCCGTGTTTTCTTTTCGCATTTAACTCGTGTACGTTGCACAGCGTCTGAGCCTTGTGAGAAAAGCGATGAAAGAGAAAAATGCACACCAAAAAAGAAAGTGTCAGTGAGGCAGAATATGTCTTCTGCCTCACTGACGCACTGTGAAAAGGGTGTTTTTTTTTCCTTTTAATCAATTTTCTAAGATCGAGAAAAAAATTGAAGAAAACGCTTGTCTGTGATAACAACTACGGATGGTGATAATAATAGTTTATTTCTCTGCTGAAAGTGTAACATCAGATGACATGCTAGGCCAAGCAAGTAGGACGAAACCAGTACGCAGTGCACCTGTCAGGTGCCACGGGAGAAGAACAATGGTGCAAAACATAATGAGCATCTAAATAGTTGACAGGGCAATGCAAGTGAGTGCTGTCTAACCAAAACAGGTCACAAATTACCTTTTCATTTGCTCGTTTCAGAGGTACTACCTGGTGGGCTCAAACAACACACAAACCACATTCCGGGTGCTGAAGATCGACAGAATGGAGCCGAACGAGCTCGTCGTTATCGACGACAAGGTGGTGATGCACTGACAGACTTCTTGCCATCACGGGGTGTTCTTGCTAACTTGTCGGGATAGGTGTGTTGAAGATTAACCCTGCTTTATTTCGACAGATGGAGTACAACCACAAGGAGATCATAGAATTTCTCAACATGATTGAAAAGGAGAACAGGCCTACAAAACCAGGACAGAAGGGAAGCCCTGGCTTGAATCGCATTGTGTCAGCATTTGGAATTGTTGGTACGGTTTGCTGATAAACACGATGGAATAGGTGGTATTCACTGGACGCTCTATTTGGGCTGACTGCTCTCAGTGCATGCTTGGGAGGAGTTTCCGGTCAGCTCTTCAGCTCTTCGGCAACAACAAGGAAAGAGGGGAATGAAAAACACTCTTCTCACCTTGACTCTCCTTTGTGTGCCCCAGTCTTCCCTAGACGTCAATTTTCTCCCCTAGAAGATTATAGAAAATTAAACCGTCACTCAAAAATCCTACTTAAGCAGCTTTCCCCTATCTCTATTCCATGGAGGTGCGAAAGCAGCATCGAGCTCGGCTATGGCCGCCAGTGAGTACCACCTATACTACCGGAGGGTGGGTAGATTCAGGTAACGACGTTTATTCAGACTGGGGACCACCGCTCTGAATCAGGGCGATCTCGTCTTTATCTTGATGTCTTCTTATAGGCAGGAGCTGGACGGGAAGGGGGGGAAGCGAAGGCCATGGATAAGGAGTGTAGGGGCACAACTGGGGATGAGACTCTGCCCACAAAGGCTGCCTTTCCACCGAAACACACTATTTTCCGCTTTCTGGCCTCAAATAAGCAAATGTCTAAATGCCTAGAAAAAAAAGCTAGAAAAAAAAAAAACGCTAGCTGTAAGTTGAAAGGGTTAAAAGAAGAAAAAAAATTAAGTGAGGTAGTTTAAAATAAGCAGTAAAACCTATGCAGAGAGGGGAAAAAAACAGACAGGATAAAATGTTTAAAAAACGAAATATAAGAAAAAAAGTAAAAACAAATAATGGTTTCAATTGGACAGTATAGTACTATACCAAAAGAGCTACAAATAAAAGATAAAAAAAATAATATTATAGAAATGAGAGCTGGTAACTCTTCCAATGTTAGGAAGAGGAAGTATTGCGTATGAAATGGAGAAGTGAGTTTACATTCGTTACTGCTAAAAGAAGAGCTGAGGCAGCATCATTGTTTTTAAACAAGACAAAAACAAAAGTACATTGTAAGGTTGACCGGTCTGCCTTTGAGGTATGGCGACACTGGGTTACGCTGTAGATGAGAAACTTTACTCGTACAGTGCCACATACGCTAGCCTGGTGTTTTAATACGCATCACTTAGTAGTGAAACATGACTGCACCTTTGTACAATGCTCATCAAAATTGAAATAGGCAGAGGTGGGAATTGAACCCAGGATCCCTGGGGTATGCAGCGCAAGTTTTCGCTCCATGTGTGCTTTGAGCTGCAGTACTCTATACCCGTATCCAATGTGCTTGATGAGTTCTCTGACAGTTTGTCTCTTTTGCCTCTAAGGCTTTGTGAGGTTCCTGGAAGGTTACTACATGATCCTTATAACAAAGAGAAGACGAATTGCCATCATTGGGCATCATACAATATACAAAATTGAGGACACCAGCATGGTCTACCTGCCCAACAACCCCGAGCACAGTGTTCACCCTGGTGAGAGCAGGTATGTGGTTGGATTTTTGACAAAAATTTTGATATTCTGTCAGCACCGGTGGTTGCAACATATCTCATGCAGCGAAAATGTTCTGTTGCAGATACGTCAAGATATTTCAGAATGTTGACCTTAGGAGCAACTTTTACTTTAGGTTTGTATTATTCGCAGCTGGGTAATTGTGAGGGCATACTTAATTCAATCATTGTACGTATCGTTAACTCCCAGGACGTCGGAGCGAAACCAGCTTCCCACATCTTTTGTATCTGTGCCATCACTTGACTCATTTAGAGCCTCGATATTAGGCATATTTTTGTGAATATTTTAGGATGGCAGTTTTATTTTTTGTGTGTGCACAAGTGTCCTTATTTCTATTTTGCTTCTTTTTTGTTTTGCTCTCTCACTGAGGCTACTGATGTAAAGAATACTAGATGCAAAAAATAAACCCTTTTCGAAAGTTCATCAAGCAACATTGATGGTCACCATGCTTTTGGTTTCTAGGCTAGGTAGTGCGAGCTACTGCCCTTTATAAATTGGAAGAGTCATTAGCATCCATCCATCCATCTATCTTTCTTTCTATGGGCACGAAGTGCATGATTGAATCTAAGTCCTTGTTAAACGCTGATGCAGCCCTTATGCCTAATACATGCTCTCAGAGTATGGGATCAAGCAATGGCGGACAGACAATGTCGCGGACTGTTGGGAATGGTCTACTAAAGCTCTTTAATATACTTTTAGTGGGTGGAAGTTTACTTGTTGCCTTAAATGTTTTGATGTCAGTGTAGAAACTTGCAAAAACATTCTGTTCTGTAGCTGTTGTACTGCATTGTTCATAAGCTTGTAATACTTGGATATACAGGCATTTTTCATGCTTTTACAGTGAAGGTAATGCCTGGAGAAACTGACTTTACTTTAGGACATTCATAAGTGGTCATCAGCATGAGCTGTGGATAAAGTAATCCATTTTCTGTCAAGAGTCATAGCTTTGATGGTGTGAACTGAATCTGATGAAAGCTCGCTCTCAGCATGTGCTTAACAACTTTATGCACATGCTGACAGCTATGGCTGCCATAATGACTCCCTGTAGGGAGGCTCAACTAACTTTGGGAGGTTTTTGTGGGACAGCATGAAAGCTGTGGCTCAAACTACATGCCAAGTTTGAAATGTAGCGCGACCTGCAACTCGTGCCTTCTTTTAATTTGATGCCCGTGTTAGGTCATAGCCACTCCTTCATTGACAAATCATTGTCATACTTTTTTTTTTTTTTCACCTCAGTTACAGCTACGACTTGACGCACACTCTCCAGTACAACCTCACACCGTTAGTGTGCACGGTTCCAAGTCAACCGACGACTTCGCAGAGCGAGTCGGATGACTCGCTTCTCAATGCCGAGGAGGCTGAGGTAGAAGCGGCTGATGTCTGGGACTTGCTTCCAATTGAAGTGAGCATTACTGAGACAATTTTTATAGACCTATTGAATGCTGGTCTGGAGGCTTCAATATGGACTTGAAAGATGGCATGCTTTGAGGATTGGAAACCCCACAATGTTTTTCTTTGGCCATACAGCATTCATGCAGTTGCAAGTGCACAGTGTACATTAAAGACCACGGGTTAACGGATGTACTTCTGTGCCTAAATGGAAGCCTTAAAGGGGAACTGACACCCCAAAGGTTGTATTCTATTGTCTAAAACGATGCAAGTTGTACTGTCGAGACCGGTTAGAACGAAGTCAACGGGAATCGGAAATCACTTCGCTATATCCACTATTTCGTTATAACCGATTTCGGTTTTAACGAAGTGCAAAAGGGATAGGAAATCGTGATCGCTTCACTGTAGCCGCTATTTCGTTATAAACGACTTCGCTATAACCGGTCTCGCCAGTAGTCGGTAGACACCCCCAAAAATACCACTATGCGAAAAGAAGTTTCCCACACGCACGTGCCTTTATACCTTTGGCTTTTTTCTCTCCCTCTTCTCACCCCCTCGCTTCTCTTTATTTCTGACGTAAGCGACTTCATATGCGTCATTTATATAATATTTAATAACGTCATTCATGAAACATGTTTTTTAATGCAATTGAAATGTACTACGCCCCTGTTTTGAACTGTTGAAATCGGAGTCCGGAAATTTATCCTCCCTCGGAAAATGTGGCGATGCTTGGCACATGTAGCACTGAGGATGATCGGGGCGTCGGGAAATTGGACGAAGTTCTCTTTACGGTGCCCGACAACCTCTCAGACTTCGTAAAGGAAAGCGTCAAACGGTCCAGACAACTGGAACCGGTGCCCCCAAAAAATATTTTTTTCTTTTTGTCAGGCGATCATTATGGTGTTAAAAGACAACCCAATGAATATTTTGCTATAGCGTCCCGTATATTTTTAATAAAGTAAAAAAATGCAACTGCTCGAAACTGAAACTCAAACTGGACTGGAGGGAAGAAGAAATATAGAGGAGAATGTTACCAAAAGTCACGTTGCTGTGGAACCTTTTTTCTTTTTTTACAATCGACGTATTTGCAGTTTTTTACAAACCACAAAAATTGGGTATCATATTTTTGTCTATTCTTAACATTGAGTGTGTGCCTTCGATGATCCATGACTGATTTTCTTTGGTAGTTGTGTCTAAACCATAGAAAACGGCACGTGACCTCGGAGTAGAGAGTGAGCGCGTTTGATCAGTTCTCGATTGGCGGTTTTCAGGCGAGAAGAAAACAAAATTCGAGCCACAAATTGTGTTCTGGGTAGTTGGGCTCTCATATGTCATATACAAATAAAAACCTTGGAGAGCATAAATACCCTGTCAGTGTCCCTTTAAGTGTTGAACCAGCATTGCCATATCTTAAGAACAGACCCCTCTGTTTCGTGCATAAACATTTACAACATTCAGTTTGCTCTTTGCTGTGTCTGATGTTGGTTCCGTCTAGCTTGCTGATTGAGGGATGGAGCAGTTCAGTGGGCCGCAAGATCTAGCCGAGGCATAAAAAAGAAGACTTCGTTGAAGGGCAGTTAAAGTACTTGTTTACCTGATAATCCTCCCTGTCTATGGGTGAAAGCTTTTGAGGGACAACAGAAAGGATGTTCAAGTGCAGCCCTGTGTACGCAGAATTTACCAGCTCAGCTTTGTGGTGCAGTGTACACAAACTCCCCCAAAACATATACAATGAAGTACTTATGTCACTACTGAGTTATGCAGGTCTCCTCCGCATTAGATCAGGCTCATTAAGGTTTTTGTAAGGCTCAATCGTTCTGACAGGCATGATGTAAGGCATATATCTTTCCATAGACACAGGAAAAGAGTGTGATGGTTCAATTTACATAAAGTGTAGAGGTACATACAGAATTATTAATAAAAAACATCGAAGTATTTTTTGTTGCTTACGTTACATAGTTTGCATATTGTGCAGTGTGACAACTTTCGTGAACCATTCATCTTGAATTGAGAATATATTACTTTAGTTTACCTGTATCCTTTATTGTTTTTATTGCTATATGTATGCTTGTATACAGGAGACTCCAGGAAGCCACAAATTTTGTTTGAATTATCAGAAGCTTGAGTTATCAAAATTTATATAAATTTGATGCAAGATAAAATTATGATTTGCCATATGAATGGCTACACACACAAACCAGATTTTTGATGATTTCCTCTACATAGGCATACTGATCACAAGCAGGTATGCCACACAAGAAACATTTGTGAAGTGTATAACAAAAGTTCATTTATCCCTCAAAAATGTTGTTTATCATGGACTGTTTAGACAGCACATGACAAAACAAAATTAAGTTTCTTCATTAGGACAAGAAGTTGTCTAATGTGAACCATTAAGCAGGGGACACATGAGTGATGAAAACAGGCACTGTACGGCAGCTTTCATAACTTTCGCGGACGCTGTGACGTGTACCCATGCCATGCCGCCGCGTCACAGCGTCTGCGCAAGTTGCTATGAAAATTTCCGCGTGGTGCCCGTTTTCATAGCTCATGGTGCCATACTTGAGCCTCGTTGAGTGCGCTTCTCGCCGAGCACCGGTGCACTGTGGAGAAGAAACACCCATGAAAGCAAGCTCTGCGGGTGTTGCTTCTCTGCAGTGTATCGGTGCTCGGAAAGAAGCGCACTCAACGGGGCCGCGAGAACAAAATGTATGAAGTGTACGAAATCGCCGTTTGAATTAAGCGGCTTATGAATACATAAAAAATATAGTGGGACAACCTAAATTTTGAAATTGGTTTGAATTAAGCAGAAGTACAAAATATCCGAATTTGACTTATTGCGAGCCCACTGTATAATGTTTTTTTTTGCATGGAAATGAAAGGCTTCATGGTCTTTAATTCCATGCTTCATTTCTGTCCTGACTGCCACCTCGATTGCAGGAATCCCAGAGGCCTTCATACAAGTTGCCCGGGAGGAGGTTTAAGGCTGAGGGAAAAGACGACGGCGTGGAGAACACTGCAAATATTGCGTTTGGAAACTGGTCTGAAGGTATTGGGGCAGTAGCGCCTGTCACCTAACTGTCGTAGTCGCGATAGTGTCAATCAGAGGCACCAATACCTAGGGTCCTCCTCTGCCTTGCAGTGGGCCCATGCATGGGAAAAGACTTGCCTCAATGCTAACATGCATAAAGCCCGTATGATGCTGCAGCTGTATGCATGACGCGTACCTACAATCTTTTCCTACCCCCGGTTTATAAATTAATGTTGTTCAGAAGAACCTCTAGATATCGCGAGTGTCAAAATGCAGTTAGTAATTGTATAAATACCAAAAGAGAGAGGATGTGTTATCTTTTTAGAAGGATCTTTGTTGTTTTCTATCAAGCAAACAAGATTTCAGAGCGTGCACATTGTATTTGCAGAGATGCCTGACCAGCAGGAATGCCTAGAGTTTGGTGGATAAACGAAGTGGAAGTGGTGTAGGGCAGTGTTTACCAGTTGGCACTCAGTCGTGTCCCAGGCTGATGCAAGAAATTATTTAAAAAAATGAAAAGCCGGCTTTAGAGCAAATTTTAAAATCCCCGCCTTTCCCAGCATTTAAACGTGGCGGCAAACAAAGACAAATTTAGTCTTATTGTTGCGTGTACCTACCCTGGAATGCAGTGTTCATTTTGATGCCAAGCTCTTTTAGTGGGCTGGAAATGGGGATATTAAAGAATGATACTTTAGTTTTATTATAAAAGTATACAATTTGGGTGTCCTGTAGGCACTTGCTTTGCCGGAAGGACTAAGCCCAACTGGAGGCAACGCCTGGAACGCTCTACCTCCTCGAGCCCGTGGAACTGCATACAGACTGGCTCCTTTACGTCACCCACGGGTTTGTGGGTCAAACGAGTATCCTTTGACTCGGAGTCCGAGCACTTCCACGTCGGCAACATATTGTTTTGCTGGCTATGTATGGCCAGAGAGTGAACATTTGGACTTGACATTTGCATCAGACATAAGTGTCTACGGGCGGCCCATTTTTCTCACCTTGATCGCACGGAGGTCGCAGAAGTTCTCGGGAACCAGGTTCCTGAAGCGGGGAGCCAACTCAGAGGTGTGCCCTTTGATTATGTTCATACTTTATTTGGTTTTTGATATTGCATCTCAGCCTTTTTAAAGATATTTTGTTTTAAAATTTTTCGTTTACTTATCCCAAGCTTTACAAAGTTTGCGTAGAAACTTTTCTCGTGTCCCAGTAGCATTGTGAGTCGTTGCATCAAGAGTAGTGTTTGATAACATATATATCCGCCACTTAGGGCAGTCTTAAAGCAGGCTCTTTAGGAATCCAATGGTTCCTCAGGCACTCAGATTCTGTTTGTCATCCCCCATCCCTCTGTTGGATACATTTTGGGTATTTAGATGTGCACAGTTTGAGCATGGCTAGGGTGATACAGTGATGCATGACTGTATGCACGGTTCGAACGTGACTGGATATATTGGTGCTTGGCTACAAGCCAAATAGTGTGCTTTTTCAAATCTGTGTAACGCTTTAAGCTTTTGAACTATTTATTTCTCGCCTGCGACTTGGGTTTTTGTGTTTTTTGGGTGCTGTCAAGTCTACTGACACACCCTTATCCACATCATGCTTGTCAGATGATTACTTTGTATGCTAGTGTAGCATAGGTAAAGGTAGAAACAGATACAAGCTTGTACGGACGGTGTTAATATGACTTTAAAAGATGAAACAATAAAAGGGATTCTTTAAGAGGCCCTCAACTACTTGGACAAGGGACAGTTCTATAAATGTAAGACTGCCGTTGCAGAACCTTGGCTACCACTTGGAAACCTATCTTGAATTCAAGTTTCTAAGTGTGTTGGCTTGAAAGAGAACTGTTTTTGTGCTGGGATAGCTGTGACTGCATAGCAGGATTCCTTTGCAGGGGGACGTGGGCCAACGAGGTGGAGACGGAGCAGATTGTTCACGATCTCGTCCGTGTCCTCTTTTACGGACGGCAACTTCACATCATTTGTTCAAGTTCGAGGCTCGGTCCCGTTCAGCTGGTCACAGGACGTCTCCCCAAGATCGTTCCCAAACCTGCCATCAATCGTTAGTGGTACACGTCGTCTGTAAAACAGGGTGCTTACTTTTTAGATCGTAAAGAAAAAGTTCCAGCCAGAAGACATTTTTATTTATTTATTTATTATACCCTGAGGGCCGAAGCATTACAGAGGGGGTCTGGCAAATGGGATCAAACACGGTACAGAATGGTCAATTCGGCTCAAACAGACGAATAATAAGACATTAGTGCGTCCTTACATCTTGCAAGATCACTGATGGTCGCAATGCACGGGGGAAGGCGGTTCCATTCAGAAGATGTTTTTGTGGTAAGAAGGAACTCTAAAAGGAGACAGTCTTGCATGTTGGTGTGCCTATTTTGCAGTGGTGGACAAAACGAGAAGATATATAAATGGGGTCATTGATGAGTTGACTTTTTAGTATAGGATTGATAAGTATATTTTATAGGCAAGCACAGACGAGAAATGATGTGCCGGGTAAAAGGTGTAGCAATAATAGGCTAGATTTCATGGAAGTCACACTAGATGGATAGTATAAAGCGCGCTGAACGGTTTTGGATGGCTTTGAGTGCTGAAATGAGCATCTCTGTTCCAGGATCCCAGACCGAACATGCATATTTGAGCTTAGGTTGTGCTAATGTTTTGTAAAGCAATAATTTTAACGATGATGGCACTAAGGAAAGTTGCATCATAAGTATCCAAGCATGCGATTACTGATGTTAATGACATATTCGGTGTGAGCCTTCTCATGACAGATCAGAACTATGAACGCCTAAGTATTTATAAGATAATACGTTTTCAAGGTGGTTATTTTACAATTGGTAATTAGGGCAAGCTGCAATTCTACGTGAAACTCTCATCGCTTTGCATTTGCTAATTTTCAGCTTCATCTGCCACGTGTCACACCAGGTCGTAATAGCATTGATATCAGGTTGGATATATATCTGAATATCAGAGTCTCCAATGATTTCGCGATAAACAAAGCAATCATCTGCAAACAGGCTTATGGACGAGGTATTATGTGATGGTAAGTCGTTAATATAGACCAAAAATAAGAGACGTCCAAGGACAGAGCCTTGAGGCACACCGGAATTAACGGAGGTCGACGTTGAGTTACGGTCATTAACAGAAACAAATTGTGATTGGGTCAGTCAAAAAACATTCTAGCCAAGTTAAAATCTTGGGATTGATACTAAGTGGGCTAAGCTTGTATGATAAGAGTTTATGCGACCCTTTATCGAAAGCCTTAGAGAAGTCCAATATGCAATCGGCCTGAGATCCATGGCCTAGAGCTGAGTGGAGGTAAGGGGTGAAAATCAAAAACTGGGTGTCACACGAAAATGATTTGCGAAATATATGCTGAAAAGGGCTAAAGATAGAATTCGACTCTAAGAAACGTGAAAGTTGTGAAGATATGACGTGTTCCATGACTCTGCAGGGTATGCTGGTAAGGGACATTGGCCTGTAATTAGAAGGGGAAAATCGATCTCCAGGTTTGTGGATTGGCACCACCCTCCCCACTTTCCAGTCCTTATAGTAGAGCACCATGATCAATCGATTGTTGAGACAATGCTGACAAAATGTTTGATGAATACATTTTCGTGTTTTTAAGAAACTTGGCATTGATCTGGTCAGTGCCCGAAGCTGACGTCAACTTGAGACCATCAATGATTTTAACGATACGAATTTTAACAATCCGAAAGTGGTTTTTTTACGTAACTTCGATGGATCACTAGCCTTTAGGGGTGTGCAAATAGTGATTTTGAAACCGAACCGAATACAAATCGAATAATTGCGGGACCAGGATCGAATACGAATACGAATCGAATAATTCTTCGAATAGTTTCCGAATATTAAGTAGACAGCTATTAATGAAGCGCAGAGATTATAAACCTATTTTTATTATTCAAAATGTTTCCTAAAATTATTGTAAAAACGTGACTAGAAGATAATGACTAGAGTTCAAAAATATATAATTAAAAGACAAAAGCTACGAAAATATTAGAATGCTAAACATGATATTACGGTTCACGCGGGATGCTGAACATAAAATCACAGTCTTAGCCTGGCACATCCTGGAGCTATTTTCTTAGTAGGAACTCCACATTCTCTTTTTATTCCTTGTTCTAGCAGATAACTTTGAATATAGGATGAAGGAAAGTGGCAAGGGCGTGATGAGCCTGTGTGCTTACGTCCAGGGAACCTTCTTTTCACTGATCTGACAGTGGGGCTCCTGGGAAAACGCATAGTCTTGTTCCACTTGCGCCCTCAAAAGCAACGGCCTTCACACACTGAACAAGTGGAACAAGCATGGAAAGCGTTGGGAAAGACTCGACACAAGCAGCTGTTGTGGCTTCTTCAATTGGTTGCATGGGAGCGCCGAAAAACTTCAACACTCTACAGCACTTTCTTCTTCGAACAACTTCCCGCTCTACAGAGCGGTGGTAACGTTGCAACCAGTTCTGAAACGTTCTCCACGACACGCTTCCGAGAGCGTGCACAAGCAGTTTCGCGCGAAAGCAATACATAAAGGCTGAACCGCATGTAAGCAATTTAGCGAGGACGAGACGAGCGACAGTGACGAGACGCCAGCAGCGAGCGACGGAGATTTCTCACTGTTGCCTGCCGCGTCGATCAGTGTTTGGATTTCTAGAAAACGTCCTCATCGCCTTGCGGCTTGCTCACGCCACTTTCATGCGTTTCTTGCCTCATCGAGCGACTGGAAAGAGCAACAGCAGCGGGTCGACGTCGCCTGTCGTGTCTCTTGGCAAATCGCTTACATGCGGGTTATACTTACCACAGTGGTCCCTACTTGGAGGCAACAGAAACGCACGTATAGAAAGAAACTACTGTTGCCAATAATGACAATCCTTGTCTAAGTGAAGAGAGTACGTATTGCCATCTTGCGGGCACATATGGCAGGCAAGGAGGTTATAAGTACGAGGAGGGGACACGCCGCAATATTGGTGAAGCCTAGTCATAAAAAGAATAAACGATGTTGTGGCCAACGGACCGTGAGATCTCTGGCAATTGGTGCGCCGCGGATATGTCACGTGTGAGATGGGTGGTTGATTGTAAAAGGATTCTTGCAGGTTTCGCGACACTGGGTCCGTAGGTTTATCAGATCAAGGCAGATCTAAGGCTAGCTGGCCGGTCACGTGATGTCAACGCGCGAAGCTCAAGTGAGAGGTATGAGAAAGTGAGAAAGAGGCGAAGCGCCAAGGGAGTATGGCTTGTGAGGCTACGCTGATGTCAGCGCCCTCTTCTACCCTTCTATCCTCCTTGATGCAGACGTGCTCACGATTGTGGGACGCCTATGAAGAGAATCTCGTTTTACACCGTGAATCTATCATTCGAAAATTATTCGAAGATATTCAAACTTTTAAAATCATTATTCGATTCGATTAACGATTTAATAGGTAATATTCGATTCGTTATTCGAAACTGAAGTAGTTATTCGCATACCCCTACTAGCCTATATTAGTGGTAGGGGAAAACACTTATTCATAATTTTCGTCTTTCCAGCTCGGGCGCGAATTTGCGTGCCAAACTTCTTCTTTTCGTCAACTTCATATCTTTTTACTAGGTGGCGCTGTAGTTTCGATCTTCAAGACTGTTGCCAGACTACTAGATTAAAAAATGTGATAAAACCGAAACAATTAAACAAAAAAAATATATTACGTGGTTTGTTGCCTTTAGGCAACAACATTTATCAATAAAGGGCTAAGTGAAACCATCTGGGAAAGGTTCTCTGCATTCTCGGAAACGGCCTCGGCAAACGCTTCAAGATTAGTGGCCTAAAGTATGCTTGTTGCGTGCCCCTCGTGCCAGTGGACCTGGTGG
This sequence comes from Ixodes ricinus, assembly GCA_037355805.1. NCBI lineage: Eukaryota > Metazoa > Arthropoda > Arachnida > Ixodida > Ixodidae > Ixodes > Ixodes ricinus. Next base: position 19,391 of record JAZHYW010023939.1, read on the forward strand.
ACCAGTACCAGCTTATGGGCGGGGCGCCACTTCGCCTCCTGCTGCGCCAGTACGGGGCCCCGTGATCGCCCTGAACCTGGTGAAGAAGCGGGAGAAGCGGCAGCACGAGAGCCTGCTCAGCAGCCAGTTCCTGGACATCATCGACTACCTGAACCAGTTCCTGCCCCGCAGCCACCACATCATCTACTTGGCCTTCGACATGGCCCGCAGCAACAAGTTGTGAGTACGGGCGCTCGCTTTCTACACGCGATGCCTGGCTCTGCCGCTCCGCTCGATGCTGCGCGGGTATGCTGCCTGAGTGCATCTCTGACACGTGCGTTTAGCATCCTATTCCACCCGTGCATTGAAAGTGGTCCCCAAATTGCAGCAGCAAACGACATCGCAAAAGTTGTAGTGTCGTGCCTACAGATGTTGCGATTCTGCAGTTGGGCGTAGAAGCTCTGGAAAAAAGCACGAGAGAATGCAAGTGTAGTCGTTGTTGCGGCATCCTAACTCTAGACTGCCAAACGTCCGTGGGACCGTCGAGCTGGAGAACGACCTCCAGCAAAAAGGGCGTCTGGCCTGCACCACCGCTGCTGCGACACGGCTAGGGTTGTGGCCGGCGACGGCGGGACACTTCCATGATGTCGTCAGAATCTAGGGACCACTTTTTTGTGCGCGGTAAACACGCCAGTCGGAGATGCATTCTAGGCATCGTACCGCGGGGATAACTGCCACGCTTGTGAGGGACAGGCACCATGCTCGATGCCTGTCGTATACTTTTTGGACATTGAGCGTTTATTCTGAGCACTAGTTGGCCAAATCGAAGAAAATTTAATGTCGCTTCGGCATTTTTTAAAGGCCTTCAAGATGCGTAGCGTTTAGAATGTCTTTCTCATGTCCACTCAAAACCGCAGTCTTGTCGCGCACGTTACACGCCGCACCGAAGGAATTGTTCGTGAACTGGCGCCTGGATCGCTGGTCAACCGTTGCCTAATGGCAACTGGCTTCGTGTCGCTACGTGTTCTCGGCACCCATCTTGCAGCCGCACTCCTCGCCCCTCCCTCTTGACCTTACTGTGCCCGCCATTGTCGCGCTTGCGCCACTTTGGTGGGTACGCAAAGCCCGCAAGCAAGAGCCCTCATTGTACATGTACTAGTTTGCTATGCTGTCGCCAAGTGCACACTGATGAAATTTCCTGCACCAGCCTTTAGACTTTTTTTCAAAAATTCAGTGCCATCTGGTGGTTCAAAAGCAGTTTCACTTTCGACAAACTGATGGCGGTCATGAAACTATAAATTTAACGGGCACCACCCCTTTTGCGTGTCAAAGGAAGATGAGAATTGTTTTTTTTATCACCTAATTATTCTTTCCTGATTTGTTTCAATTTTGATAGTGTGAACTAGACAATCAACCAATACAAAGCGGCGACCCATAAGCGCCTGGATTAAATTTCCATCGTCAAAAGGCTTTAGAGCCGAACTTCATGTCAAGAAATCGATTGGACCACACTTCGAAATAAGCGCTTACGCCGCCATTGTATCTAATTCGTCCGTTGTGTTGCACCGATGTCTCGAGCATACAGGCCTCGTATATCCTTCGCTTTGTAGTATCTTCAACTTCTTCCTTCATCAGCCTCGAGAAGGCCGCCACTAATTTGGCACAGATGCCATACGCTGTGATGATGATGGTAAACATAGTTGCCAGACTGAATTTTGAAAAAGTTTTATTGCACATCGACTGTGCAATTGAGGCTACATTCCCGTATGGGCACGAAAGCACTAAAGGCTCATTCTCGCTCTTGGATGGTGCCAGCGTGCTCTCGAAATAAAAAATTGACCGCATCTCCACGTGGTGAATGACGTTGATTGGGGCGAAGCTCTGGTGGTGCTTGTCTGCGTAGACGCTGAGCCGCAGCATGCAGAGCCTTTCATTCGTTTTCATCCATGTCAGAAAGAGAATGTGTGGTATGGAACATGGTTATATACGCATTTGAGCATTTGACCGCAGCGCCCTCTCGTCTATAAACGTTGAGCCAATGCATGCAAAGTTTAACGCGATTATATACGCATTTGACCGCAGCACCCTCTCCTGTATAGACGTTGAGCGGCTACATGCAACGTTTCATCCATGACATCCCCAGCTCTTGAGTTACTACCACATCTCAGAGCCCCCTACTCGTCCCACAGTCGTGGCCGAGTGGTTAAGGCGATGGACTAGAAATCCATTGGGGTCTCCCTGCACAGGTTCGAATCCTGTCGACTGCGCAAACATATTTTTTTTTTGTCATAATTTTTTTATAATTTTTATTTTATTTTACATCATTTTTTTCTTTCTACACGAGCACGTGAGTTCACGAGCACGAGCACCGGACGCCGGACGGACGGACGGACATGGCTAGCCCCTAAGGAGCTTCACTGCTAAAGATTGCTAGAACTCGGTCGTAAGCACGAGTGTGCGAAGCTGGCCCTGGGAGCTGGCCCTATAAATGCTACGCTTTTAAAAGCTCTTTTCGCAGTCCCTTCAATTGTGTGACAAGCGTGCGGGACCCACGGTTTTTTTCTGTCTGCAGGAAGGAGGCAAACGTGATGGGCCGCCTTTCGGACATTGCCTACTCGGTGCTGAGCAAGACGGGCCTGTTCCACAGCCGGGCGGGGCAGTCGCAGCCGCCCCCGACTACCGCCTGGGCGGCGCTCTCACCCAGTACGGGGCGAGGCTGCAGACCGGAGTGGCTTCGCGTCAACTGCGTGGACTGCCTCGACCGTACCAACACCGCCCAGTTTGCCCTGGGAAAGTGCGCTCTGGCCTTTCAGGTAGGCGACCGGGCAGGCTTGCTCGACTCGAGTCTCGCGACCTCTTATGCCCGAGAGATACCTTTGGAAGGCTCACAATCACTTGCGCTTACCTCACAAGCACCAAGAGACTGCGAGCTTGCCAAAGGTTACCATCGTGTGCATGCCGTCTGATGCTCGTCGGTGTCGGTTGTTTCTGTTTTTCGCTCTAGTACGGGGGACTCGTGCTTTACAGGCATTACAGAAAGAGAACATGCTGGCGCCATCTGTGAGCTGGCCCAGGAAATGTATTTCACTAGAGCAAAAGTTTTTCAGTGTTTTCTAGATCAAATGTATGTACTACTGTCCATGAGAAATGGTCGTTTATGACATTGTCAGAAGTTTTTCGAGCCAAAAAAGAACAAACGATGCACTAAAAATATTGGGAATACAGGGAAATGCCAAGTGTTCCACACCCGATAGATGCGCACCAGTGTGTTTACTCGTCATAAGAGATCACGAGAGATTTTAAGGTACTCGGTCGTAGGCAGCTGCAAGTGTGTGAACCAGACGTCCAGCCAGTCTGCCTTTTTAACTGGGACCAGGTCGAACCGAGTGATCCCGGCTGGCTCGCTGGCTGGGTCCACTTGGCCCTCGATGGGAACCAGTTGATCAGCAACTTCAACAGGTTTTCTTTTGGCTAGAGCCGTTTGAGCCTCTAACTGGGACTATGGTGTGCCTCGAAAGCACGCTCGCATTGTTGTTTCACGACAGATTTTATCAGCAACGTATCCAGGAATTATTTTCGGGGGAGCCTGCGGTGGCTTGTGGTCCATCACTTGGGGTGCAAAGGGGGGGGGGGGCAAGGCGGCAGGGGGCAAGGCGGAATCAAATGCAGGTGTATATTAGAGGATGGGCTGGGCTTCGGTGGGGAGGGAGGGGGAGGGAGTGGTGGTGGTGCTGAAGCCGCATAAGCCTCCCCCTGGCTACGCCACTGGATTTTATGAACAGTTTCTTATCATGTTTGGTGCAGCTTTGTCGCGGTGTCCTGCTTGAGAGAATGTCTTACTGTGCATCTGTGGGTTTTTCTCTCGTACAGCTGAATGCGCTCGGAGGTACTGCCCAAGCCCGACCTGGTGTTTGATACGGACGAGTGTACGGTATGCGTGCCTCTCTTATTGCTCATTTCTTTTTCTATCACCACCGAGCTATGTGAGCTGCACTTAGTAACCATTGTTGCAAGTCACTCCGCTGGAGTTTCTAGGAACGAAATCTGCAATCCTTTTCAGACTTGTAATCCACCCTCCACAGTCGACAGAACTGTGGAGGGTGGAGGCTAAGTTAAGATGGTGTGCAACACAAATCTGAATATACATACTCTATTCATATAGTGTGTTTCATTTCTTTCCTCTGCTCCGCAGCTTTAAAATAATATTGAATAGAGCTTTATTGTCTTTTGTTTCGACATAGAGGTTAGAGTAGACATTCTTGAATTTGGGTGTTTGTTCCTAAGGAGAGGAAAAACTCCAAAACTCGTGTAGGTTTTTTTTTTGTTCTTTTGTTAGTGTTTTAATATTTAGAGTTGTTTTTTTCTCTCTGCACGTCAAAGGATGCTGGAGGTTCTGTACGAAGACCACGGGGACACTCTGGCTCTCCAATATGGCGGGTCGCAGCTGGTGCATCGGGTTAAGACGTACCGGAAGATTGCGCCCCTGTCCTCTCACTCCAGGGACATCATGCAGACCCTGTCACGGTACTACAGCAACACCTTTTCCGGTGAGGTCACCCACAGTGCAGGGAACTCTTGGGGGACAGTACTATGTCACCATCAAAGGGGTGCTGAAGATAGTGCACCAGACAACAAATGTAAACATACCTAAATGTTTATTGAAACACAACCTACAAAAACCCAACTATAAAAAATAAAAAAAAATTGTAGTTAAAAATTGGGGCATTTTGGGTTTTTTTTTACACAAAAACTGTTAGTCAGTAGTTGGCTGCTTAGAGCTACCTCCTTATGGCTTGGAGCTCAGAATATTTGAGATGTAAAGCTGTCTGAGGCACATTTTTATTATTAAAAATAATAGTGCCCATAAAACACAAGTTTCGGGACCACCGAACTACCGAAATCAAATCTTGATTAAGAATTAAAGAATCTATAGTAGTGCAAAGTGAAACCCCACTTGACTTCTAGATTACTTCACATCGCATCCACCAGCACTGATCCTTTAACTTCACATTCACTTAAATTTTTTTTTTTTTTAATGAATACACAATTTTTATGAAAGATTAAGTAGCTGGTGTCTTGATATCACTTTCTAGCGCTTTCCACTAAAGTATGAATATTCGGGGCGTGTCAGAGTCTATGTAATTTATTGCAGTTAATTGGACTTCTCACTGTGTAACTTCACCCCCCATGTAATAGTTTCTCCTCTGGCGACCTTTAGAGTAAAAAGGGCGAGGAATGAAAAGAATATTAGTAGTTGATGGCAGGAACGGGAAGAGCATTCACTAGGCATTGTGGATTTGCATCATGGATTCACTAGGCGCGTGGATGTGCAAACTCGAGTGCTTTCAGTTTTTGCAGCCTAAAATTTTCAAAATTGTAGAGGTTCTGCTTTGGAGGCCCAACTTGTACATAGCATCGTGAAGCACATGCCTGGAATAAACCTTCATCAGTATGTTCAGTTCAGAAGTGTCATCTTGCCATTTTAGAGCGCAGCTCTTAGGCACCCGTTTCTGGGCTGAGCGGTGTCGCTGTCAACGTCGGCGTAACCGTGCGCGTTGAATTATGGAAAATTTTCCCGCTAAATTTATAGGAAAAATTTTCCCACTAATTTTAGCGGGGAAATTTTTCTGCTAAATTTAGCGGGGAAATATTTCTGCTAAATTTAGCGGGGCAATTTTTCTGCTAAACTTAGGGGAAAATTTTCTACAAAATTTAGCAGGAAAATTTACCAGCTAAATTTAACAGAAAAATTTCCCGCTAAATTTAGCAGGGAAATCGACGTCACGTGACCTCAACACCAATTCAGTTTCCCTGCTAAATTTAGTGGAAAAATGTTTGCTAAATTTTTCTGCTAAATTTAGTGGAAAAATTTTCGCTAATTTTAGCAAAGAAATTTTCGCTAAATTTAGCGAAAATTTCCTGCAAATTGGGAGGGCAGCAGGCGAGGAGGAGGGGAGGTTACGGAAGGGGAGGACTGGCATACCCTCCGCTCCTCCTGCTCGAGAGCTGCGCTCTAATTTGGCATTACAGAGAATTGTAAACGTCTTCAATTTTGATTTGCGTAAACACTCGATTTACTCGAGTACCTCTTTGACTCGAGCTCGAACTTTGCTTGTCCACAGATGCGGACAAGCAGAATGCAATCAACTTGTTCCTTGGGGTGTACCGGCCCTACGAGCAAAGCATCGCACTGTGGGACATGACCACCGACTACTACCTGCACAACTCCATTCCTGCGGGCAAGCTGCTCTGCCACCGGAATCCGTGAGTTTCACTCCCACGTTTCGCGGAACGCAGTTAAGGCCCATTCACATGCACGCGTTTGCTTAGGACCGAGCTCTTGCGAAGTCATATGACGAGAAAACACGTTGGTGCCATCTATGAGCTGACCCTGGAACTGCATTTAATTAGAGCGAAGGTTTGGTGCTATTTGAGAGATCAAATGTATGTACTTACTACCTACGAGGAATGGTTGTTTATAACATCGGCAAAAGTTTTGCAAGCCAAGAAAAAAAGAATGATGCGCCAAAAAGAATGGAAATATAAAGGAACTGAAAGTGTTCCACGGCGATTCGATAGATGGTGGCAGTGTGTTTTCTTGTTGTAAAAGGTTTTAAGAGGTTCTAAGGCACACGGTTGTAAGCAGTCTTAAGTGCATAAACTATCCCTTAGAGTCCTTTGCACCCTAAGGTCAAAAGCAAAAGCTCGTCGCCTTTCATCGTGTTTGACTGCAAAGTGTTCTAGAACATAGAAATCTCGCACTTGAGGTGGACTTCTATACTGTAAACTTTGCATTGCAGCAGACTATAGAGTCAACTAGGATAGAGTGGTTATCTCACTGAGCCCTACAATGAACACGAGAGATCGCGATGTTGCCATAGTTTTCTTTTGCTTTGTCCTCGTCTTCGCGCTGTTTTTGTTTTTGTTATGTCTCTGAACAATAATAATCTGATGCATAGTGTTGTGTGAATATTCAAATTTATGAATAGTATTTTCGAATATTTTGCTATTTCATATTCACTTCAAAATTAACTGCGATATTCATATCTTTTTTTAAGTGTTGGCAGCGGCAAGTTGGCTCTGTTGAGCCCGCTTCTTACCGAGCACCGATGCACTGCGGGGAAGCAACACTCATGGAGCTCGCTTTCACCGGTGTGGCTTCTCCACAGTGCACCGGTGCTTGGTGAGAAGTGCACTCGGCAGTGCTAACCCGCCGTGATGAATACTCCGAAAAGTACAAATATTGCAGCCGCGTGCTTATGAGGAGAGCGAATTTTCAAAACGGGATGGTGCACGTGCACACCTGGTGTATTTAAAAAGAAGTGGAAACTTTGTGACTACCTATTGATATTTACATTGCAGTGATATATTTTCAAAATTAAACTGACATGCATGAGTATATTTTAAGCAGAGATGCTGTGACAACCTCTGCTAATCATACGTGATTGAAGAAAATATATTTGCATATAGAAGTATATGTTTGCATCTATATAGGTTTATTTGAATGTCAAATCTGTCGTTTACTTGCCATGTCAATGTAGGCATTAGACTTTAGGAGGCCATAGTCACTAAATATAGTTTGATTAAAATTAACTTAGCTTAGAAATGAACAAGTGGAAGCTTGGCAGCAACCTTCAGAAGTTCAGCTGGGTTTTCATTTAACCATGTTGCAGTACTGAAAGGCTTAGAAAACTGCTTAATATTTCATTCGAAAATATTTGGCCAAAACCACCGCTTGCTTTGATTTTTGCTTCAAACTGAAAATCCACTATTAGCAAATACCTATTAATGTATGCTGATTGAGCATAGAAGATGCTACATGGCACTGAGTTCTGCAACATTATCAAGCGAATACATCTTTGCGAGCAGACACAAATGGTGTACTAATATGCATTATAGTGAAGATAATGATGTGGTGAAGATCCTTTTCTAAACTGATTTTGCTATAAAGAAGTTTCATTATCAGCAGGCAGACGCGCTAACCACAGAGCTATGAAGGCAGTCATTCAACGCACTCTAAACAGTTGTTTATATCTTAGCCATAGACGCGCTTTACAGCGCTGTCACAGCAGTGCGCGCGCGTTCCATGCACGAGGGCTATCCGCTCTCGAGGCTGAGCACGGCCGCTAGCTCACCCTCTCCCGCGCTCGGGAGAGGGTGATGTAGCGGTCAGTGCTCAGCCTCACGAGAGCGGAATGAGCCCTCGTGCATGGAACGCGCGCGCACCGGTAGCTGTGACAGCGCTGTAAAGCGCGTCCTATGGTAAAGATATAAACAACCGCTTAGAGTACCGTTGGTTGAGACTAGCTGAGACGCCCAGAAAGTCTGGTCGGTACCATTTTGAGTGTTTGTGCGTATGGCGCGTGCTTTGCTCGCCTTCCTAGTGACACAAACGCACGTGCTGGGCTGCGGAGATCGTGCGCAGGGCTGTGAAAGTGTCAACAAATTTAGAATCGCCTCAAGAGTGGGCTGGCGTATCTAGAGTGTGCCGCCACCTGACGAACGCGCATAACTCCAGCACCGCTTGATGCTATTCGCATTAACGTAGTTCGCCCTACACGAGCACGTGAGCATGTGCTCACGTGCTCGTGAGCACGTGATCTCCACGAGCAGAAGCACGAGCACCCTACGCCGGCCTACGGCGGACGGACATGACGGACATGGGTAGCCCCTAAGGAGCTTCGCCCCTAAAAATAAGATCCACGGAACTAAGAGAAAAAAAAAACTTTAAGAGGAGCTTTTTTTTTTTCTTTTTTCGCACGACGCAGTTTGGTTCCAGGGTCGCGCGCCGCACCGCAGGGAGATAAGAAAGAAAAAGCAGAGAAGCCCTCGCCCAAGCAAAGCGCGCATAATGAAGATCCTGCCCTCGCCTCCTCCTCGCACTTTGGAAAGAGAAGCGAGAAGCCCTCGAAGTGAACGCACTTTTCTATCCTGGTGCAGCGAGGTCGCGAAAGCATGGGCAGCGTGGGCAAACAAAACAACTTGCGAAAGGCGGGGAGGGAGGGAGGGAGGGAGGGGAGGGAGGGGGGAGGGAGGGGAGGGAGGGAGGGAGGGAGGAGGAGGAGGAGGAGGAGGAGGGAGGAGGAGGAGGAGGAGGAGGAGGAGGAGGAGGAGGGAACAAACAGGGAAGCAAGAAAAAAAACATGGAGAGGGGCATTTTTTTTTTTTGCGCATCGCAGTTTGGCTTTGGGGCTGCGCGCCGCGCGCAAAGAGATAAGAAGTTAGGTTGATTTTTGCGAGATAAAAGGTCCGTTCATTATGCGAGTAAATATGGACGCAAAAATTTTACCTCGTCGTAATGAACGCACCCCCAACTTTGCCTCAATTTTTCGGGAAAAAAGTGTGTTCATTCTGCGAGTAAATACGGTATATCTCTCTGGAAGGGCTTTGTTGTCTTGTTGTTTCATATTATTTTTGCCATGGATTCATGTTTTGATCTGCATGAGGTTTTCTCTCCTTTCCAATAGGTACACCTGCTGGTTTGACGAAGAGGTGGCCACAGCCTTGCCGTTTGCACTCGAAGAAGGTTGTTTAGTGTTTTTTTATTCGTAGAGGTTTAGGCTTTTTTGAGTAGAACATTGACTTTCTAGCACTGGGAAGTGAGAAGCAATTTTGCAGTAGCTCCTATATACACATTTATGCATCCTCAAGCAAATCACAAATGTAGGCAAAGCTGTTAGGAAGAATTCGGTAGAGGAACCTTCTGGAAGTCTCGGAGTGGACAGCGGCTAACATGTCAGTGAGAGACTTGGCTCCTTCGGGGCCAAGTTTCTTCAGCCGAAGCTAAGTCTCTTTGACGGTCACTCTGAGACCTCTGGGAGGTTTCTTTCCAAAGGTCATATTCATTACATTCTTTATAGCTTGTCCTTAGCTGACATTGTTTTCTTGGTGTGACCAACATGGATGAGAACGGCAGGGAAGCCTTTCAGTCGTGGCGCCTCCAGCGTGACTAGTTTCGCCAGCACTTGCCCTGTCGTTCTAATCCTGTTGGTGACCATAGTATCTAGGCAACGACATGTCTCAATAAGTCCAACTTTGGTGGCTTCAACAGTGCTCAAGCACCACGGGAGGTCCCTGATGGAAGTGATGAAGCTGGAGGTGACCAGCGAGAAGGCAGACGGCTTTGTGGAGCTGTACAGGCCCTTTGAGATGTCCGTCATCAGCGAGCTGTTCATGTTCAATCTGAGCCACTCTGTCAGGTATTCTCACTGGCTTCTCTCCTGCCTGATGCCGACTGGCTTTTGTGGGGAAAAATATTGAGCATGCCGGCATGTTGCGACATGGAATAGCGCCTCTCGCCTCGTCAGTCCTGTGGCCACATTATGCTTTTCAATTGAGCGGCCTTGCAGTGTGTTTGTTGGTGTAGGTGTAGAATCAGCTGTAAAGTCGCTAACTGTAATGAGAAGTTACAATTTCAGTTGTTGAAAACTTCCCCTAGTTAAAAAAAATTTTCGGTAACTGTAACGTGCAACTTTGCATTTTCGGAGTAACTTGTAGTTGACAAGAACACAGGTTCACATTTGTTTTTGTCTCGACATCGGCGCTACGGGAATCAAAACAAGACGGTGCCATTATCTTTTCCGAATTGGAAGCTGAACTGTTGATTGGCAATTGCAACACACCGTGACATCATGGGACATTTTAAAAGAATATCTTGGGCATAACTTATAGTCACTTTTTACAAATAACTGTGAAGACCTGTTCTCAGCCTTGTGCTTTCTTAATTAGGACCAAGTTCTTTTGATCTCTCATGACAAGAGAGCACACTGGCTCTCTGGAACCATCTAGTACTCTGAGGTGACCCTGGACCTGCATTTCACTAGAGCGAAGTTTTTGTGGTATTTGCGACATCAAATGTGTCTACTATCTATGTAAAATTGTCATTTATAACATTGTTGAAAGCTTGATAACTTAATTATATTTTATTTCAGCTAACTGCAGCTGCCCCTTTTTTAAGGAGTAGCTGTTGCTACTCCTAAATTAGTTGCCAATTAATATAAAAAGAATCCAAGGTGATGCAACACGGAGCATGTTGTACGTACCCCTAAATTCTTTTAGATGCGGAGCATCTCTTGCTCGGGTCTATGTCCCGCGGCGTCGTAGTCCGCACTCACGCTACGCACGCGCAACTCTCCTTCCCTCTCTCCAACAGCTGCGCGTTACTCTCTCCGCTCTCTCTCTCTACCAGCTGCGTGCACTGCGCGTTCGTTCGCTTCTACTCACACCGCGCGCGCACGCGCAACTCTCCTCCTCTAGTCTCCTCTCCTTCAAGTGTGAAAAAAATAAACGGCGAGCGGCGAGCGTTCCAAGTTTCTCTGCCGCGAGCCGCGACGAAGGCTCGCGTAGGGGGTAACGCTAGGGCAGTCGGTGGTGCCATCTCTCGACGTCAGCATGCAACTGACTCTTTCCTCGGAACCAACACAATGCTCCGCATCACCCCATGGTTCCCCTCGGGAAGATGCTGTAATTTCTTATATTAATTGGCAACTTTTTTGGGGGAAAAGAGATTATAATGACAGCACAGTTTACCTAATTGTGCATCAAACTCATTTTGTCACAGTGTGTTAAATTTAACATGAAATTGTCAGTTCGTATAAGTTACTAAAAGCTGAGCATACACAAGCTTTTTGGTGCCTACACATTATGTTAACATTGCAGTTAGGATTTTTTGTCCCCAAATGTAATTCACAGTCAAAGTGAGTTAGAGAATATTCATCATTATGGAACAAACAAGACCATTTTATTAGCATTATCTTGATATTTTGGTAGGGGTTACTTTTACAAATTGAAGATTAATCTTATGAAGTGTTAAAGAAAAGGCACAAGTGGTACAAATTTTAAGAATCACTGATGTGACAAATCTGCCTGGTGAGCATTGAGAGATAGTTCTTGGGGGGTGCAGATTGTATATTTTTAATCAGGTTGTATACAGTTGATAATGAATATGGTAAGGATCCTTATAGAATAATTGTCATAATTCGATTGTGAGGATGTTTAGACATGTTCAAATTTAAAAATGACTATTGAGGGGATTAAGTTATTCATCCCATTCTTTACACCTAATTCCTCCGAGCTTATTAAGGATATGTTATTTTGCTGATCTGCCTGAGTTCATAACATAGTAGCTTTTTTATATCACTTATATGCTAGATCAAACTGACCAGACTTTGTTTCTTTGAGTCACAGGATCATGGTGTTGTTAAGAGGTAATCTCGCTTACGAGAGTCATTCAAGGAGACCACAAAAGGGAGGCTTTTCTTCCACATTTGATTATCTCGTCAGGACAACGCTGGGCCCCATTCATGATGTCTCGGGTCATAGGCAGCTATGAGCTGCAGCATTATTGTTTTAACGTAGAATACATTTTTGCTGAGTGTGACTCGGTGAAAACATAAGATCTGAAGGCAAGACGCAAAAGGACGATGGAAATGACGTCTTCAGATTACATGACTGAGAATGTCATCGGGTCACACGACTAGCGAAGTCGTTATTCGTGCGACCCACGATGTCACTAGTCACGTGACTAGCGACTTCATTGCAGTGAAACCCGTTTAGAACGAACCCGTGTACAGCGAAATATTGTCGATATCGAACTCACTAAAAATTTAAATACAAATGCATGTAAAAAGTACTTTTTATAACGAACAACATATTGGCTATATCGAACTTTTTCCCCCCGGGAAGGCTTCCAAAAACACGCAAACAATCATCTTCTGGCCTGTTCTTTCCCCTCCCCCTTCCCCCCCAAAAAAAAGTAGGAAAGAAGAAAAATTCCAAAAGCTCAAGCTGCGAACAAAATTAAGCGAAGAGAAGAAGATTCAGAAGGGGGAGAAAGATAAAAAAAACACTGCACGCACGCGCAGAAAATAAAACAAACAACTTTTCATCCCAAAGCTGTTGCCCACGAAAAGAAGCAATTAAAAAAAGATGAGCTAAAAAAAAATCCGCACGCATCCAAAAAAAAAAAGAATCTTTTCAGCGCGTTGTTACAAGGCACAAGCGAAGAAATGAGAAAGAAAAATAAGCTCTCGCCTTACAACGAACGCATCGTGGAAGTTCGTTGTAAATGGTTTTTGCTATATCAAACTACTTGCTATATCGAACTGATCGTAGCATTTCCTGCTGTTCGTTATAAACGGGTTTGACTGTAGTCATGTGACCTAATAATGTCGCCGTTACTGCAGCAGTGGGGCTTTCTCACAGGCGACATCTCGCTCTCGTTGGCTGGCATAAGCGATTGTGTGACCATAGCAACAACTAGTGGCGTTCTCATCAGACGTCGCAGCGTGAGTCTCGGTACATAAACGATTGCACCGAGATTGACCGACCCAAAACATACTCTAGCGCCTCGTGTTCGTCTTGCTTCGTCTTCGTCCTCGTTGTTTTGGACGCTTTCCTACCTTCTAAGACCACGAACCAACAGGCCCAAATAACCACCTTCCTATGCGTGGCAGTGTCGTCGGGTGTTATCGCCGTTGTCATTTGTTGTCGACCCTCGGCAGTGGGCTTTTAGCGTGTCGGCACGAAGTTGGTGAATGAACCAATCTTTCTTTTTCCAGAAGCCGGCTGGAGGGTGTGCCAGACAAAAAGCCGCCGAAGGAGAGTTTGACAGGGTTGGGGGCCCCCACTGTATTACGGAATGTAGAATGCTGCTGCACAGGCGGAGCTCTGTCACTTGACGAGCTCTGCTAGAGCCAGAGCGCCTGAATGCGAGACGACGGCCCCCATTTCTCGGTGGAGCCTGCATGAGGAAACTGACTAAAGAAAGAAATTTATCAACTTTTAACCTGGGGCTGACTAACGCTCACACTGCATGGATTATGCCGGATGTCCACTACTTCTGAATGTGCCATAAAAACAAAATAATTTGCGTTCAAAAGCTTTACTGAAACTCCGGTTTACGTATGCGAGTAAAGTTCGGGGAGGGTGGGGCTGTAGGAGTCGAGGAACTATTAGAGTTTTGTTTCCATTTAAGAATTCTCAAACGTCGCTCGAAACTTGACTGAAACAATGTTGTGTGAGCATGGACATGTTTTGTTTTGGGGATGTCTCGTCGTTCGTGCATTCATTCTTTGTTGCACAGGTGTTTGTTTCGTCTACGTAATCCCGCCTATTTCCTTGCTCGTCTTGTATTGTTTCTGTGTGGAGCTTGGTCTTTTGTGTCTGTTGAGGGGATTCTGGTCTTGCATCTGCCTCTACTTGAGCCTTGCTATGTAGTGTCTTTGTTTCGTTGACTATTACAGTAGTGGATAGTATGTCTATCCGTTATTTAAGTTCTTGCTTGTATTGTATGCAGTGCAGCGAGTGTTGTGGAGCAGTGGTTTTTAAATGAATGCTCATACCCTTCCAGGGCAATCTGACTCATGCAAAACAATATATGCATAGCATACCATCTTGAGAAGGTTGGCCTTTCTTAGGTAGCGAACTGTGGGTGCTGTAGCTATCTATGGGGATTGAGGAAGGATGTGAGGTAAAGGTAAAAGCTCTCTGAAACAGTCGGGTGTAAGGGCATGGGACACAGCAAGACACATTACAGTGAAGGACGTGATAAGTGCAGTTGAAACTGGATGTTGCACATGGCTTGCTCATTTAGCCCAAGGCGGTGAGTCCACATTTTCTTGGGCGATTATGCTCCTAGGAGCAAGCCTGTCTTTGTCCACTTGGCAAGCCAAGCATCTTTGATAAGGTTTTTTTCTTTCTCTGTTTTTTTTCCGTTGCAGCAAAGATTTTGTTTTATACAAATTGTTTACTTATGTGGCTGCTTGATTTTAGTGTCAACCTTTGTGCTGCTGAAGCAGTAATAATTATAAGGTTTGAAACACTGAAAGCTTCTGCTTTTAGTGCTCCTTTTCCATAGTCATTTCTCACTGGAGAAGCTTTAAGGCTGCCATCGTAAATTTGCCGTTTTAAACTCAGAGGTATAATTGTCGAGAGAGTCGCACCCACTTTGGTAAAAGTTAACGAGCCAGTGGCAAGAGTGTTCACTCCCGGGGAAAAAAAAAAATTGGGAAGGCTGGCAAACGCATCACACTACTATATTTCCCAAATGTTTGGATGGCATTTCTAAATTATAAAATCTTGATACAAGATTAAAGATACGGTTAGTTTTGCCTTCAAAAATTCTTAATGTCGGCACCCTAAAATAAAAACTCGATTTACTCTTCAAAAGCGTGTTATAATGCACGCTAGCCTCCTTTTTCCTCGTCCTCCCCTCTCTCCAGGAAATAACTTTGCATTCGCTGAATTACATCTTCCTTTCTACTTCTTGAAAGTGCCATTCGGCACCTTGCTTGTCGTAAACAGAGTCCGAGATAGGAGTTGCCGAATGTTCCCAGAGTACGTACCACATCCCATAGCTTCTACTCGAACTAAAGAAATGAGCCATTCAAACGTTTTGATTGCCTAATATCAATTAATGTCAAAAGAGAGAAAAAAAAAAGTAGAGTAAAACCTTTGCATGAGAGCACTAAACACTGGTTTTTACGAGTTATTTTAATACTCAAAGCGAAAATCTCAGTCCTTTAGCTCATTTGCGAGCAAACGATGGTCACCGACACGGTAGGGCGTCTCTTTCAAACGCCCTCAGCTCCTCCGCACTTGTCGAGCGATCCAATGGGAGTTTTTCTATTGCCCTAGGGACGTCCGGCCACTCTAGCCAATGTGCCTCATCGTAGAAAGCCGCGCGGCATAGTAAGGGCTTCCTCTCGTGGCCGTCAGGGACATCATGCCCAACTCTGCGACGGACCACAGCCCGTTCTCGGTGCGCATCCGCCCCGGCAAGCACCGGGAGACAGCGGGGGCGGCCAAGCTGCCAAACCCGTCTGTGAGCGGCATCTCCTCGGCCATGTCGACGTCGAGCGGGGCCAGCGACTCGGACAGCATGGAGCCAAGCGACGAGGAGCCCGACACCGCTCAGACGCCCGACAGCAACGAGTCCTCCTCCAACGACTGCTCCCAAAAGCCCATCACCTTCGAGGTGAGGTCGTGCTGCTCTCGCTTTCTTTTTCCTTTTTGCTTTCGGTCCCTGGAGTCTTGGAAAGCTGTGGCATAAGTGTGCACGCGGAGCGTGGCATGTTTTGTAGAATGAGCAATTGTCGACTCTTAAATGTGGAATACTTTTTAATGGAAACAATGTTGGAATTCGTGTAGCCCCAGTGTTGCTGTCGCATTGCCGTCGCATTACCGTTGCATTACCGTTGCCGTAGCTGCAATTATACTGTGCCGTAGGATTGTGCGAATACTCAAATTTTTTAATAGTAGTTTTGGGTAATACATTGTTCAATATTTGCTCCAAGATGAACTGCAATACTATTAGTATTTTTTAAAGTGTTGATTGCGGCTGGTTAGCCCCATCACTGGACACCGGTGCACTGCAAAGAAGCGACGTGCTCGCTTGCTTAGGAGAGAAGCACACTTTAACGGGATGGCGTACATGCGTGCCTCGTGTATTTAAAAAGAAACAAAAGCTTCATGAAGGTTGATATCTACGTTACAGTAAGTAAAATCTTCAAAATTAATGTGTTGCTATTATGCGAGAGTATATTTAGGCAGAGATGCCCTCCTCATCATTTGTGATTGTCTTTTTTTATTCAAGATTGAAGAAAAGATATTTGCATATATAGCGAGATCTATAAATGCCCTTAGTTAGGTACACCTGGACGTCTCTATACCTTTATTTTACGTTGAATCCGTCGTTTACTTGCCATCGCAGTGAAGGCATTGGACTAGTTCTAAGGTCACAGTTCTTAACTAAATGGCTTAACTAAATGGACAAGTGGAAGCTTGGGAACAACCTTTATGAGTTCAGCTGGGTTTGCAACAGTAGTGGAAGGCTCGGAGAAACTATAGTCAATATTTGATTCGAAAATATTCAAACAAAACTGCCATTCGCTTTGAATTCTCTTTAAACTCGTAAAGTCCACTATTCGCACATGTCTACCATGGAGTCATCAGCTGAGTTTAGCGGGCTATGTCCTCCTAAATTTAACAGTGTTGGTGCCACTATGGGTCAGCTGACCATGTAACATGCATCAGGTCATGCCAGTTCATGTGAAGCCGTAATGACATATTATGGTCTTAATGTGATTTCAGGTCGTGTGGCATCGCTGTGATGATTTATGCCAAGCACATTGCCCGGCTTGCAGATAAAAACTGACAAGCCACAGTGAGGACATACAATGCACTGACCGGCTCATTAACCATGACATTGGCACCGTCATATTGTTGCAACATAACCCTGAAGGAAAGGTCAACAACAACTTTTACAATGAATGTAAACATGTACCTAATAAAACGAAACAGCAGCACTTGGGTAGTTAGGGTAAATTAGAGACAAAGAGAGTGTGCTTTCAGTGTTTTATGTTTGTACAGTGCAGAAGCCATCTGAATGCTACAGTTTACATGGTCTCTTCTTTAGTCTGTATTCCAGACAATGCAACAGACATATGGCAGAGAGATTCATGAACCTTCTACTAAGGACTTGACTGTTTACAAAAGGTAAGGAACATGTGCATTCACTGCTACATTTTGTGCTTGTCTTTTTTTTCTTTTATCATGAAAGGCTAAAGCTAAATGCCAATGAGCAAACCTAAAGCTAAATTAAAATGACTTTGGCAGTCAGTGAGGAGCTTTTCAAAAGGGGGGACCTGGCAGAAGTCTGTCGCCTTATTTTTACAAGAGAAGCTCAATTGGCTAACAGTTGACGACCCTTTCTTGTTAAACAACTCACATGAAGTCATAAGGTTCTTAAATGAACCCAGGTGAAAATCAGTCCACTTCCAGCTGAATTATGGAACTGGAAATGAGGCGGTCCAGCTGGATTCCAGCTGGACCCAGCTGGAATCCAGCTGGACCGCCTCATTTCTAGTTCCATAATCCAGCTGGAAGTGGACTGATTTTCGCCTGGGAACACAACAACAATGACTTTAAGGCCTTCTCCATTGACTTGTTCCGAGTCCTACGTTTATGTTTATGCCTTTACTATGCCTCAAACGAGAACAACACCTGATTTCTCGACTTTTGTGCGAGCCCAAACATCGCTTTCCAAAATGCTTCAGGAATGTCCCAAAGTGGTTTTCTTGAATTGCTTACAGTGTACCTAAAATCTATTTTCACCACGTGGGATGGAAACATCTATCTGCAAACAAAAGGTGTTTGCATTGTTTCCCGTATTGCGGCTCATCTTAGTGATCTATACTTAGCACATCAAGACTACAATCCTACACCGGTGTTTCGACACTTCAAAAAGTTGTGAAAGTGTTCCGCTATGTAGATGATTTTTTTAATTTTCTTAGCCCTTGATGGAAATGACATTTCAAGTACTGTATCCAATGTCCTCTCGATTTTTAAAAATTTTTGGATCCTTTGGACATAACCCGTGAGCTTCCGGTTGAAGAGTCTCTAAGGTTCTTAGAACAAGATTGTTTTTTCTATCTCATCACACTTATTGGTCCTATGCTCCGAGGGGAAAAAAGCCACTCCTCCATTATCAATCAGTGCACTCCAAGTTAGTTAAGAGAGGCGTAGTTAACCTATGCCTAACAAATTCCATCAAAAAGTCGTGCCCGCATACTGTAAAAACTAGCTTTGACGCGCAGATAGCTAGGCTACTATCAGTGGGGTACCCTATTCACTTATCAATATCTGTTGCAGAAAAACTCCTTCAGAAAATTAAAGATCCAGATTTAACCCAATGTAAGAAAAGGGACCGAAACCAAAGGCCAGCGGTTGTGCCTTATATTCACCATATTTCTCATGGCCTTAAAAAGATAGGCAACTGCGTAAACATCAACTTAGTGTTCTCTGCTCCATACAAGCTCCCTAGTTTATGTAAAAAAATCAATCCATCCTCCGATAGAACCTTAGGTTGTATAAAAAAGCATCACACCCGTTTTGTTCTGTGCTCTGAAGGGGTGGTTTAGGCAATTCCCCTCTCTTGCGGTGCACAGTACGTTGGGCAAACCGAGAGGTGTCTGAATGACCGGTTACGAGAACATCACTATAACATAGACAGGGTAATCTCAGGTAACCTAGGCATCCATTGCCAGGACTGCGGGTGCTCAGTAGACTTGAGAAACTGCGGTGTTATTGCCAGAAGTGGTAATCACCTGACACTAGAAATTATCGAAGCTCAAAAAATAGCCAGGTTGGACAAGCAATGCATCAGTGCTCCATCCTTAGCTTTACCAAAGAAAGAATTGGATTATCTCGGGATAACATCAAAGTACCTATAGTGATGGGTAATTTTGTTTAATTTTTATTTTTATTATTATTACTTTTTGTATTTAAATTTTTTTAAAGTATTTTTTAAATTTTTTTAGGTTTCTATTTATTTATTTATTTAGTTATTAATGTTTATTGGCTATTTGGTTTCTGGTGTATAAAAATTTTAAATGTTCTCTTTAACGGCGAAGGAGAAGAAGACGACGATTTGAGGAAGAAGAAGTATAGACGCTTTGCAGCAGCTGTGCATAGCGCCGCCATAAGTGACCTTCAGTTTTTGTTCCTCTTATTACGCTCGCCACGTCATCGGCGCCACAGCAGGACAGGTTATTGCGACTTTAGGTGCTACTGTGTCCTCTCCCAGCATAGGCCTCTGTGAAGGCTCATAAACGCCGCTTCAGTGACTGGCATTTCGGCAAAACAGGGAAGGTCGGCTATGAGCGGTCCAGCTGCGTGTGCAAAGCGTCTATAAGACGCTTTGCACACGCGCCGGATTGAGCCGCCATAGCCGACCTTCCCCTGTTTTGCCGAAATGCCCAGCCACTGAAGCGGGCGTTTAGGAGCCTCCACAGGGCCTATGCTGGGGAGGAGGACACAGTAGCACCTAAAGTCGCAATAACCTGTCCTGCTGTGGCGCCGATGACGTGAAGCGAACGTAATAAGAGGGAACAAAAACTGAAGGTCACTTATGGCGGCGCCCATGCACAGCTGCTGCAAAGCGTCTGAGTTGTTAGTCAGCGCTGCGAGTCTCTTTTCCTTCTTGTGTGCCTGTGAGTGTGACTGTATATCCGCGCTGTTCCATCCAAGCTTTTCATACTTCTTATTTTGGTATTTGTTCCTTTTGCAGATTTGTAAGCTTGGGGAAGTTGTCTGGAATGACCTGCAAGAGTGATGCCAGCAGCATTGCCTCACCGAAGAAATCGTTCCAGCTGTATGTAATGGTCCTGATTCAAAAATTTTGGTGGATTCGGATGTTCTGGGTGTCTGACACGTGACCGTTATTAAGTGGCATTTTCTAACTATGGTATTATATTTCCTGGTTAATTTCTTCTTAAGAATAATCTTTATTGGCATTGGTTGTGTTCCGTTTTTCCCGTTTTTCGTCTTGATACGGTCTACTGTAGCAAGGAATGAGAAATCAGTGAAGCACCAAATTTTGCATCAAAACATTTTGGAATGTTAGGTAGGTTGCAGTGATCTCAACTAAAAAAAAGGTATCCTGCATAGCTTTGGATCAATAGTAGGTGTCTGTGAAGCCACCCATTGCTCCACAGTTAATTTCTTATGTCTTTGAGCTCAAATTTTGGCGTAATTCGGAAGTCAATCAACTATAAACTGTGTTTTTTTTTTTTTACACTTTTTAAATATTATTGCCTGAATCCATAGCTCGGCCTCATAACACTTCGTTTTTGTAAATAATTAAAATGTGGTTCATAGATTTTGTGCTATTATATTGAAAAATAAAATAAATACAAGACTGAAAAAAAAAAAGAAGTTTACAACGTTGTCAATTATGAACAAGACAACTGCGCTTTTGGGCTCGCACGAAAGTCGAGAAATCAGGTGTTGTTCTTGTATGAGGCATAGTAAAGGCATAAACATAAACGTAGGACTCGGAACAAGTCTCGAGAACCCATCACGTCACACAACATGGCAACCGGTGGTAAAGAAAAGATTACTACCGAAACCTGATCTCTCTGGTCCAGTACTGGTTGGCCACGTGGATATAATATAGTGTCACTTACATATATACTTAAATTTACACGTAGAAAGGAGGTGCGTGTTCTCAGCACTTCACTTTTCCCCCGAGTTCACTAGAGGCCTGCCGAGTGAATTTGTTACTTCCTGTTCAGTTTCTCTCTCGTTTTCTCTTAATTGCAGTCCTTGTGTAGCCTTTCCTTAGATCACCCCATATTTCTTCTCACTAAAAATATCCAACATTTTCTGTGCTGCGAGTAATCTGGTGCTGTTCTCTTGTCAGGATCCGGCAGAGTGCATTCCCCATAGACTCGGTGTACGAAGTGAGCCCTCCCATGGTGCCTCGCTCTTCACGGGACATCTACCAAGTCTATGTGCAGAGAGGCAAGACTGGTGCCCTGACTCCAAATCATCACACACTGATGACCTATCAGCACTTTGTTTCCCGAAGATACCAATAAACCCCCTTTTCTTTCTTTCTTTTTTGGTTGGGGGAGGGAAGGGAGGAGTGGGGGGGGGGGAAGGAGGGAGGGGGTAATTACTGTACCCTGATGATGCTGTACTGTGGTGCTTTCAGTTTTTGTTTTGTTTTCCGCCAGACTAGCTGGTTAGTTATATGATATTTTGTAAATAAATATGGCCTCGTGAGCCGCATATACGCATATTAATCTGTGTAGTTCAATTGTGTTTACTAATTTGTGTAACTTGGTCCATATTACTTTGTTCCTAAACTGCATTACCAGTCAACATACGACCTTCAAAGCTTTGTAACCACCCTACTAAAGTTCCAAATGAAGCTGGTAATAATAATAATAATAATAATAATAATAATAATAATAATAATAATATTAATAATAGTTATTATTGCACATAAAAGCAGAGGCAACTTTAGGATGGAGGCATTCGCTCTGCACGGAATGTCATTGGGTCCATGGTGTGTTGTATCAGGTGGAAGAACCTTGCATTCATAACGTCATGCTAAAAAGAAAAAAAAAATGACTCCGTCGAGCCGGATTCGAACCAGCGACCTATGGATGTCAGCAAGTATTCATCTACAGTCCACCGCTCTACCAACTGAGCTATCGACGGATGGAAAACATTGTAGAAAAAATGCATTTTGTACCTTATTCCAGAATGGATAAAGTTTCCAATTGTTTTCTTGATTAATATAAGCTAATGCAAATGCTATTAGTTCTTTCGGTTTTGTGTCTTTGTTGCCATCATACTACACTGCTGTGAACATTTTTGCCTTTGCGCTTGATTATTTCTGAAGTGATGAATCCTTGAAGAGTTTTTGCCAACAGTATCCAATCCAATCCTCCTGCTACTCGCTCGCCGCATGTGCGCATATGTGAAGTCATGATCGTGTGAAGTTATGACTTGGAGATTTGGACGAGAGATTTTGGCATAAGTTGATTCTGGTATCTCTGAAGGAAGCTATGAGCACCAAACGCAGTAAAGTTCCAAAAGCTCCAAGAGCAGGAGCAACTTATAAGAAAAGGAAGACTTCGGATCGCGACACAAGGTAAGCGAACCAGAATAAGCACGCTTGACATGTCCGCCCTCGATGCCTGTCTGTCCGACTTCAGAGTCGGGCACCGAAGCCGTACCTGCGCACGGATTAGGAAAATCCCCGGTGCTTGCGCGGTTTCGGCCCCTGATCTCATTACTCCCGCATCGGCCCACGATGCGGCATCGCGGAAACGCATAAATAGCGCCGGCGCGAGCCGCCGCAGTGCTCGCTTTCCGCCGCTCGCGTCCGTCCGCCGCGACGCCCCACCATGGCGTACCTCGTGCTCCTGTGCCTCATCGTGGCCGTGAAGGTGTTCAAGAAGACGTCGCCCAACGGAAAGGTGACCGTCTACATCGGAAAGCGGGACTTCGCTCAACGAGGCGACGTGTGCGACGCGGTCGAAGGTGTCGTGGTGCTCGACCCAGACTACCTGAAGGGCCGCAAGGTGTTCGGTCAAGTGATCACCACCTTCCGATACGGCCGAGAAGAGGATGAAGTCATGGGCCTGCACTTCTACCGGCAGCTGTTCCTGGCGCACGACCAGATTGTCCCCGAGCGCAACCAGATCACCCAGATCTCGGACCTTCAGCAGCGGCTTCTCCGCAAGCTGGGCAGCGGGGCGTACGCGTTCAGCTTCAACCTGCCCACGAACGCACCCATGTCGGTGACGCTGCAGCCGGGCCCAAACGACCGCGGCAGGCCGCTGGGAGTCGAGTACGAGCTCCGCGTGTACGTGGCCGAGGACGAGCAGCAGAAGGCTCACAGGCGCAGCACCGTCAACATGGCCATCCGCAAGATCCAGTACGCGCCGCTCACGCAGCGGGAGCGCCAGCCGACCACCGTCGTCAGCAAGGGGTTCATGCTGAGCGCGGGCAAGGTGGAGCTCGAGGTGGTGCTCGACAAGGAGGTGTACTTCAACGACGACAAGATTAACGCCCAAGTGTCGGTGTCCAACTACTCCAAGAAGAGCGTCAAGAACATCAAGATTCTCGTCCTGCAGAACACGGAGGTGACGCTGGTGCACGGCCACTACAGCAAGGTGGTGGCGTCCGTCGAGTGCCGGGAGAACTGCCCTGTGCTGCCGGGGGCCTCCTTCTCCAAGGTCTTCCACCTGCTGCCCCTGGCCTCGGAGAACCGGGACCGGCGCGGCATCGCGCTCGACGGCCTGCTCAAGGAGACGGATGCGTGCCTGGCGTCGTCGACGCTGAACCACGAGGACGCCATCGGCATCATTATCTCGTACGTCCTGCGCGTCCAGCTGTACCTGGGGCCCATGTCCGGCGACCTGATCGCCGACGTGCCATTCAAGCTGGCCAAGCCCGAGCCCGAGGACGTGTACCCCAAGCTGCAGGAGAAGAGGATCCTGGACAGGTCCAAGCTGAAGAAGCAGCTCAGCAGAGAGATGAGCACCAACCTGGTATTCGAGGACTTCCAGTGGCACAGGCAGATCAGTGAGGATGGAGGAGGGGACTGACGGGTTCTTCTGGGGTGTGTGTCTGTGGTTCCACACGCTTTTCTTTTGGGGGCCTGCCGATGAGCCGTATAGTTGGTCGGGCCGAAAGCATCCTTCTGCAGCATTACTGAATTGCCAGGTTTTGCTCTGTCTATTTCTTTTGAAATGTGAATAAAAGATAGAAGGTGTCTCATTGTCCCTTTTCCGGCGTTGCCGTTTTCGAGGCCTTTGGAGGGGGAACGATCCCTTCCGTGCTGTGTCAACTGCACCCTTGTATCTTGTTTGAAAGGATCCTACAGAGGAGTGCAGAACTGAGGATTCGAGTCGGTGTGTGGCAGTCGTAACGGTGACAGAGTGCTTATAGTATATGTATATATGTCCGGTAAATTCTGTGAAGAGGTTTCTTGAAACTATGTTAAATATGGAGAAAGGAGTAGAGGGCCACACCTGGCAATCTCTTTTGCATTGAAGACACCGACGTCACCTCACTCAGCGAAGAGGATAAGCCAGTTATAAAAAGATGAGGAGGACAAGAGGGAGGAGAGGAAACAAAGGAGAGTGGCAAGGGTAAACAGCTTGATGGACAACTGGGAGAGGAACTGGCAACTGTGTCATCGACTCTACTGTTCTCTACCGATCAGTCTGGCGATGTCACCCTAGTTTGACCAGCTCTTTTTAAAGATGCAGAACCGTCCCTTTGAAATATACATGCCAACTCGATATTATTTTAGCAATTGTGCCTCCCTTGTGGCTTTTTTTTTCTTTTTATAAAGCCTTGAACTTGTTTTTTATTCTCTTTAAAAAGCATGTTCATTGAAAAGCAAGCCATCTTTACTGAAAGCAAAGCTTCCAGTGAGGGTGTCTTGCATCCTTCAAGATGGAACACCCTTTCTAGTAGTAAGTACAGGGTGTCCCTGGAAAAATTTACAGGGTTTTTCCCGTTGCAAAAGTAAATTATGCTTTTCCGAACGCTCATTCTCCACCCAAAGGTAGCGCTAGCAATCCAAACCAGATGCCAAAGCTTCAGCACAGACCATTATCTTATAATAATAATAATAATAATAATAATTTTCTATTTTTCATTTGAAATACATCAATGGCAGAAACAAGGGAAAAAAATGTGTAAAACAACTTGACAAAGGCCCTTGCTCCCTTACAGTTTCATACACGTAAAAAATAGAACATAGCAACAGCACAAAATATATCAAAATACGGATAACAACTTAACCTGTAAAACAGAAGAGATATTAACTTAATTCAATTCCAGAAAATCTTGCATTCTTATAGACATTAAAGTTATGGTGAGCGCGTTGGTAATGATTAAATTATCAGAAAGAATAAACAAAAAGACGGACAAGACGAGCTGTTATCTTATAACTCTCCACGCAGTATTTCTGCGCCCTCGCTGTCCCTTTCAGAGGGAGACGTCAAATATCTTTGGATTGGATTAAATTGGATGTTGTGGCTTTTCCCTTTGTAACGGGTGAGCTGAGTCCGTGCTCCGCTCTAACCAGGTTATTCTCTATTTTTCCGCCACCAGTCTTCTAATCTGCGCTTGGTGCGTTCGATCGCCCTCGGCCGTTTTGTTTTTCTGCCGATCCACCGCCGGGTGCGAAACCCCTCGTCTACCTCCACTGCCATCGTGAAATCCAGGGCCGCTGGGACCAAATCCGTTTCCGGGTGCAATGTTAGACTTGGGCAGGCAACCACGATGTGGTCGATTGTCTCCGACTCCGTCCCACAGATGGTGCAGCGGGTCTCCAGGTCTTCGGTAAAGTTTTCTCTCCATGTCCTCGTTCCTGGAGTTCCGGCCCGAGCCCGGAACAGCAGGCCGCTTCCTCTTGTGTTGTCATAAATGTTCTCCTTCCTGATGCTTTCCTTGTGTGAGCTGTACCTCTGCAGAGATGATTTCGGGGCCATACCATCTCTCCAGCGTCACCGCTCCTCCTCCTGCACCAGCCTCCTCACCGCCTTGTCGTCTGTCCCCCTATTTTCGTCTTGCTCCTCGCCTGGCTCTGCCAGCGATTGGACTGGTATGTTATGGCGATACGAGAGTGCCCTTGTTCTCTTTCTCCATCTTGTGTTATGGTCCTTGTAGATCGCATATTCCCAGACCTTGTGGGCCCATCTGGCGTGGTCCATTCGGGCCAGGCGTCTCTCGTAGCCTGCCTTGGCCACCGTTTTTCTGGCATCGAAACTTGACCAGCCCAGGTTTCCTGGGCTGCTTCATTGGGGCTGCTCGACGGGGCCCCCAGTGCCATTTTTTCGGTTTTTCGCTTCCTCGTCTTGATCAAGTTGGGAGTGTTTGACGACAGACACATCACCTCATTTCCGAAGGTGATGCCCGGGACCACTGCCATCTTCCACAGTCCCCGTATCACCTCAAATCTGTTAAAGGTCCAGAGGGATATCTTATTAAGGATTCATTTACCCCTCAGGGCCCATCTTCGAAGTTGCTCCTCGTGACCTCTCGGGTAGGCCTCTCCTGCATTTGGATGCCCAGATATTTGTAATTTTCGGTCCAGCTGATTTCCTGCCCCTGTATTGTCCATTTGTTATCTCGATAATCTCCCACATCTCCCCGCCCCATCACTGCACACTTCTCCGTGTTGAATTCCAGTCTGAGTTCTGCCCCTTTTTTTCCACAAATTTTCATAGGTTCTTGAAGCTCCTGTTGCATGTCAGCAAGGAGCACTAGGTCGTCCGTATAAAGGAGCCCCGGTAGCTGTTGTGTCACTTGTCAAGGACATCAACTGCAGCCGCAGTTGATGTCCTTGACAACACGCGCGGCCTCCGTCAGGTGACCACGCTCTCTTGCCCTCACCAACTATTTCCCCTACCTCTGTACTTCCTGTTTGACCACATTTCCCTTTCCCTCTCTGCTTCTCTCCTCCCTTTCACTTTGAGGGGTTCCGGTTCTGATAGCACACCACCGCCCACCTCCTCCTCCTCCTTCTTCCCTGTTCCTCCTCGGGTCCTTTCGCCACCAGCCTCTCATTTAGTATTTGTTGTTGAGTCGAAAGATGTCTCATCTTGTCCGTCTTTTTGTTTATACTTTCGGATAATTTAATTTATAGACATTATATCGATATTTTAGTGACTGCATGAAATATTTGTTATGAAAAAATGGCACAGTCCAATGCTTGCTCCGCCGAATCATTTGGATAGGTTACTACATGATTTTTTAGCTCAAGCAGGTTTGCTAAGGTATTTTCATTTCTCTTCTTACGTAAAAGAAACCGTAATAAGTTTTTATTTGTAGATATTGAAAACACACAATAAATTATATTTTGTAAAAAAGGCTCGGGTATTGGAAGTGTATGATGCGTTCTCAATGAGGCAAACAAATTTCTTTTGCAATAAAAGTGTTTTTCCTAAATTTGAGCTAGTGGTTGTGCCCCATACCGAATGGCAGTAATTTATGTGTGAAATGAATAGACTTTGATATACAAGTAGCTTTACTTTAGTAGGTAAAATATTATAACTGTTGAGTACAATGACCCTGGACAATTTAGTGAGTAAATAGTTTTTGTGACTGTCCCAGGACATGTACTGATCAAAAATGACACCAAGAGCCTTGAAATTCTCTACTATCTCTATGATATTTTAAGCTGAGGCTCTCTGTAGTGAAGACTTTTTTATTCTTGGGCTGAAAGAGAATTGCCTTTGTTCTAGTTGTATTGATTTTGAGCCCATTGTGTGAAGTCCAATTTTGCAGCACTGTTAAAGTCTTGTTTGCATAATTAATTAGATCATCATCAGTTTTAGCTGAAGATAAAAAGGCTCGTGTCACCCGCATATATTAAGAATTTAGGTCGTGATTCTATGTCAACAATATTAATATCAAGGGAGCATTTTGGGGAAAAGGCCCCTAAATGCTCCTTGTGGCACACCAACGACAATTGGCTTTGTAGTAGACGAGTGCCCATTTAAATAAACATGTTGTTTACGATTTGCCAGATATGACTGGAGCAGCAGAAGTGCTACACCCCGAATACCGTAAATATCAAGTTTTTTTATCAATAAGTTATTGTATAAATAATCGAATGCCTTAGTGAAATCAATGAATAGTGCCACATTTTTTTCGTCAAAACACCGTAAAATAAATTATTTTTGTACAAGCAATGCAAGTTCTGTCGAACGATTCTTCCTGAATCCAAATTGAGCATTTTTGAGTATTTGAAGTTTATGTAAAAAGTTAGAAAGTTGTATACGAATAAGTTTCTCTAAACCCATGGAAAAAAAAAAGGAAGAATTGAAGAGGGTCTATAATTTCCTAGTTTGTTTTTATCGCCCTTTTTGTATATTACAGAAACTTTAGCGCTTTTGCGTGAGATGTGGGAAAACCTCAGTAGAGGAGACATAAGTTAAAGACGTAAGTCATACAAGGGGTGATTACGGTTAAAACATACTTTACAGGCCGGATCTGCGCTTTATAAGCATCACAACTGTTGCTGTTTTTAAATTCCATTGAAACAGTAAAAACCTCAGAATCGGTTACTGGACCTAAAAAAAAAAACAGTTAAATTCTGGTAAATTAATAAGATGGTCAGTAAATGCATTAGCTAAAGACACACCCACTAATGTCATCCCTGCAGAAAGAACGCCTTCTACATAACTCGTATGTCTTCCACACTCCGTAACAAAATTTAAATTCTTCCGCATGAGGTCAGAACGCCCCATTGACGACCTAAACGATTCATGAGGATAACTCTCCCTAGCCTTTCTCAGGTCATTTGTCAGTTAATTGCGGTAAAACCTAAAAGTTCGAAGGTCATTAGGATCTCTCGTTTTCGCAAACCTTTTATAAAGCATGTTTTTTTATGTTTATTCTACCGAGTAAGTCAACCGTTATCCATGGTTTTCGAATGTGTTTTTCACTTTAAATAATTAAAGGAAAAATGTCTCGTAAAAATTTTGAAATTGTTCTAAAAAAGAAATGTACGCCTCATTGGGACCCTCTTTTAGAAAAGTATCACCCCAATTTGTATTAAATACAATTTCTGTAAACCCCTCACAGAAGTGATTGGCGCTTTTTTGCTTGTATTTCTTATTTTGATACACATAAAAATTGGAAAATGATCACTAAGGTTATAACTTATAACTCCAGATTTCACACTGTTTTCCTCATAATTTAATATAAATCAATCAATCAAGGTTTCTGAAATAAATTTACTCATGTTGACGTAGTGATCACGCTACGACAACCATTTATGACTATCAAGTTTTCCAGTTCTCTCTTTGAAGCAGTATTGTTCAACATGTTTACATTAACATCGCCACCTTATACAATATTAAACTTATTTTCATTTGGGTCATCAAAAAGAGCACCCAAAAAAACCAGACAAGTGGATAAAACACCAGTGGAGGGGTGGTAAATAACAGAGGCAATATCGTGCTTAGTTTGCAAACACTAAACCTTGTCAACAACTCGCAATCAATGCTTTCCTTAATCAATATTGATACACCACGTCCTCAGCTTTTTGGAGCGATTCATTAAAAACATACGTATAAATGCAATCTGAAAACATTACTTTAATCTGTATACCGGGTTTCTTAAAATAACATAATTCAAAAGTTATAAGTGATTTTCTGAAAATTTCATTGGGAAAATGGTGGCCGACTGAGCTCTCGAATACATGAAGCTCTATAACGCCAGAAACCGAAAACGGGCAAAAATGGGACCCATTTTTCCATTGATATTTTCAGAAAGTCTCTTAAAACTTTTGAATAAGATGTCGGTTCGTGCTGAAACTTTGACGTCTGGTTCGGACCTCTAGCGCTACTCTTGATGGAGAATGAGCATTTGGCAATGCATACTAGTTTACTTTTGCAATAAAAAAACAAAAAAACTTATAAGTTTTTTTGGGGGGCACCTTGTAGTTTACTATGGGGAATACTGGACTTGCACCTTGTCTACAGGAGACATAACTATATGTGGGATGCCACAACGGGAGGTGGCACTAGCTTCCACGAGTAAAACCTGCTGTTCATGAACTCTTCTGTTCAGGCGGTGTACCCAGTATTGCCAATGATATGTCATAATTAACATGGTGTAGTGGGGGAGGGAGGGGGGAGGTGTAGAAAGCATAGTGAATACTCAATGCTTTTCTCACTAAAGGCTCCAAAGTCTCCCATCACCATATCAGCTAGCAGCCTCTCTGCATTTTGTCCAGAGCGGAAGCTTGTCACCCCTATCTGTCCAGAGTGAGCCAGTCTATTGTAATATTATTTCCTGTTTGCTTTGTCCTGAATAGCGGGAGCTCTTTACTGAGCTTATTTGGAAGAGTATGTTCTGTTTGTTTGTGCTCAATGAGTAGATACATTCGTTTAATGCCACCAATATAAATAATATGGTTTTAGTAATGATGATGCCTTTTTAAGGGGGGACACTGGCTAGAGATTTAACTTCTGAACTACGTACTCAAGTGATCGGAATGAAATTTGCAGGGGAGATCTGAACGTCAGACGTGGATGTACCGTGCAAACTATTAGCTCTCTCGGACAACTTTACATTTCTGCATAAGAGGATCTGTCATTCATCGTTAGGAAATCTATGATACGCAACTGAAGCTATTAAGCACCATTTTGACTGCTAGAATATAAAGCGGGGGATGTGGAACTTCGGGTCATCTAGTTTTTATAACTCTAATGTAGATATTTCAGAAAGAGTGATTACCTCAAAATATGAGATGCATATCTGTCCTATGTCAGTTCTAGAAAACGTTTTTTTTCTTTTTTCGATGAGGATTTCAATTTAAAACGAAATAAAGTAGATAGCCCAATTCCCCAGTAAATTCCAGTGTAGAAACATCTTGATTGTGGTATCAGAATACTTTTACCTTCGAACAAAAGATTCCTTCGTATGAAATTTGCTGCAAAAAGCGGAACTGAGAAAACTGCGTTCATACATTGAACTCCTTTACTTTGTTAGTGCCTCACAATGTGTTGAAAATATTTTATATCAACATAACTATTTGCCGTATGGTTATCAATTTGGTGTCGGGGTGTATAATTGGTTTCTAAAACCGAAAACGTCAAAATTGAAAAATGAATTTTTATGAAAAAAAAACAACTTAATTTAGGCTTATGTGCCTCCCCTTAAAGTCTAAACATTGCAACGAAGAAAAAAATAGAAACAGTGCCTTAACTCTTTCCTGATAGGGAAAAGTAGCAATTTTCGAAGTATCCGTGCAAACGCTTTTGTTTTCCCAACTAACTTGCGTATGGAGAAAATTGATGCATCAAAATGTGGCCAATTAGTTGTCCCTTTAAAAGAAACAGAGGCTGGTATAATGTCGGTAAAAGGTTTTAAATTTTTATTTCTTAAAAATGCAATGTATGTGCAGAATGTGTATGAGTGCTGAAACTTCTGCAGCTAAGTCAAATTAAACGACAAATAAAAAAATTCTTAAAGGGGCCCTGCAACAGCTTTTTGACTGGTTTTTAATTTGCACCAACCTGATGCGCACTGAACGTAGTAACTTAGTTAAACTTTTCTTTTCTCAAATTTCGCTTTATTTTAAAAGTTATAGGCAAATTGGAATCACAAAAACAAGCAAAAAATAACCTCCTTCATGACGTCGTAGGTCCTGGCTTGAGCGGCCGTGAACTAGAGGAGGGTTAGTGAGCCATTCGAGCGCTCACGGCTGCCGCACTCCGTGTCGACGGCTCAAGAGGGCGCCACTAAAGCACATGTTGGATAGGCTGTATGCAGCGGGCGGCCAGGCCGACTCGCATAGTCATTCGCTGCGCGATTAAAGACTATTTCGGCATAACACTTCATTGGCCACAAACAACAGCAAGCACGGGGTAAAGATCAGTTTAGAACGGGAGCCACTTCGCGCTGCCATACCGTAAAATGGGCAAATCGCCAGCAGGGCCCGCGCCGAAGGCCTTCGGAACGCTCGGAGCCGGTCGGATCTTCGAGCCGGTATACGACCGCAGCGCCGCCGCATACATCCGGGACCTTTCCGTGTCGGCGCCTGATCCCACTACTCCTTTCTAGTATGCGCCGCCTTTTCCACCGCTTGGTGGCGGGTATGTCGACGGGTCATTTCTTGTTTCCGTACTTTATAAACTGCATTTGTTTCCTTTCTGATCTAAAATACTGAACAGAAACTACTTTCATACATAATATAAACGGTCTCCGACACTTATATTTTGTATCTCGACTGAAAAAAGCTCTTAGCGGCTCTGACCAGTAGTAAGGCCAGGACCTAAGACGTCACATATCGCGCGCTTCGGCAACGCGGGTCGCCCTCGTAAGTGGAGGAGGTTTCCGCGTCGTCCGGTTAAAATATGACGCACTGATATTTAGTTACTTCTCCGTGCCCGCTGGCTTGCCCGAACCCCAAGAGACGTGGAAACCGCAAAAGGTAGACGCTTAAATATGATTGCAGTGCCCCTTTAATGGCATAGAAAATGGGCCCCACAGCCATGGCTGTAACTTCTGAATGTTAGTGTACTCTAACCAAGTTTTCCATTTTTTATTTGTCATAGAGTTAGCCTCCGTAACACGTGTGCTTTTCAACGAAGGATTACTTATGTGCCGAAGCACAGATAGTACACCTCACATCCTCGGCAGAATGCTTTCTTTTGTGTTCTACCATGGTTTTGTCATAGCCTTGATTGCAGTTCCCTCATATTTAGAAATTTTGTGCGCCTTGTTGGGAAGATAAAATGTGCACTCTGGCTCAGGACAGCCTTGGAAATTATAGTGATGCTTACCGACAACCATCTGTTCAGCGATGCGATGCCTATAACTAGAGTTCCGTGTTCTCGGATAAATCTGAAAAATCCGAGAAACACTCGCCGGTAAATTTTCTGTGAGTTCGGATTTATCCGAAAACACTCAGAATTTCGAGGTCACAGCGACAAAATAAACAGCAAAAAAGACGGAGTTTTACAGCTAAACTTTTGTAAGAGCACAAGGTCAGTGGTCCCAAGGAGATTCCACTTCAGTTTCCTTTGAAATCTAGAACTACTGACAAAAGGGCTTTGCCTTTTAGCATGTCGAGGTTCCTTCGGGATAACGGGTGATGGTATCTATTTATTTATTTATTCAAAATACCCCTAAAGGCCCTCTGTATGAGGGTATTACATAGGGGGGGGGGCAAGTAAATATAAGTACACAGATAAAACACAAATTATACAAAAGACAATATGAGTACAAGGAATAAAAAAGAACCTTAAGTATTAGTATAACTACGCACTAGCTCTTGGAAGTTAGACATATCTAGTTCAGTTGCAATGTGAGCCGGTAGGTTATTCCAGTCGATTATGGTCCGTGGTATGAATGATCGTGCGTAACTAGATGAGTGGCATGTGATGCGCGCTACCTTGAATGAATGATCGCGACGTGGAAAAATAATGGGTGGTGTTTTAAAAAATCGTCGTGAAGCGGTGCATGGTGATAGAGCTTGTGAAATAATGACAGACGGGCATGTTTACGGCGGCGTGATAGGTCATGCAACTCAGCTTGATTTTTTAATGCGGTGACACTGGAAAATGGAGAGTAGTCAGAGAAAATGAAACGCGCAGCACGGTTTTGCAGCGACTCGATGTTACTTATAATGTAGGCTTGATCAGGATCCCATATGGCAGAAGCATATTCAATTTTGGGGCGGATTAGAGTGATATAAGCAAGTTTACGTAAGTGAGCGGGTGCTTGTTTAAGATTGTGCTTTATGAATCCAAGGGAACGGTTAGCAGAAGCAAGGGTGACATCAATGTGGTAGTGCCAGGACAAATCAGACTGAAAGTGGACACCCAGGTACTTATAGGTAGATGTAAGTTCAACAGTATTGTTATTCAGAAGGTAAGAAGTTGGAGTCTGAGAGGAGCTTTTGGTAAACGACATATGTTTTGTTTTGTTGTGGTTGAGGTCATTAGCCACGAAGAACACCACGTGGCTAACTGGTCCAGGTCTGATTGGAGAGCTTGGCGATCGGTGTTAGAAGAGATGTTACGGTAGATGACACAGTCGTCAGCAAAAAGGCGGACATGAGATGACCTTATTTATTTCCTGTTCTTTAAATTTATTATTATTATTATATTTTTTTTTAGTTTTACTGCAGTAAAATAAGTTCAGAATTTCAAAGAATTGGGAATCCAACAAAAATAAACTCTGATTAACCCGAAACCCAGCGAAAAAATAAACTCAGAAAAACACCCTCCAAATATCACGAGAAATAAACTCCGAAAACACGGAATCCTTACGTATAACATAATATAAAGTATCCCCAGAGCTCTCCAGATCCAATAAACATGCCACAACACAGTTGAATTATGTAAATAATGCCATATTTGTTACGAAGACCATTGGCCATGTTGGCCATGTTAGACAAGTGCAACCACCATTCCCAGGACTAGTTTTGACAGCCCACGACCTAGTGATAAAACTTACCTACCTTGAAACCGAAAGTAGCGTTCTTCGGCTATCCACGAGATTGTGGAACATAATTCTCCTTACTAAATTTAAGTTTTTGACGGCGCTTAGAAATCATCAATTACCGGTGATCGATGGTCTATGGGCACGGTCAGGACAGAGTGGTACTACGCTTCCTCAAAATATCAATAATCTTTTCAATGCGAAGCACTCGCATATCGTATAGAGGCACAACACAATTCATTTTTACTACAGAATTGCATAACTGTCGAGAGAGATGAACAAATCAAAGCTGAAGCAAAATGACTAGCGCTGAGAAACACAGCACCCGAGGCTCTGGTAGTCCCTTTGACAATAGTAGTCGCGAGTACGTCTCGGCTCACCAAGTGTGCTTCGCTTTTCAGCAGCGATGAAGAGGTCATTCCCACTGCACTTCCCCGCAAGTTTGGAACACCCTTGAATTCATGGAGTTCCTGCTGAGTCCGCTCTCGTACAAGGAGTTCTCGGAGAAGTACTGGGAGCGAGAGCCCTTTGTGGCCCACGACCGTGCGGGCATGGGGGCCTTCTGGCCTCAGCTCTTCAGCAAAGACGCCTTTTTTTCTATCGCAAAGGAAACCAAGCTGTACTTTGGCAAGGACGTGTCGGCCTGCAAGTATGAGGATGGGAAAAGGACCGACTATGCGGAGGGTTATTCGGCCAAGAGCGCCAAGCTGAACAAGTACTTCGAGGAGAGGAAGGCCACTCTTCAGGTTCATCAGCCCCAGCGATGGAAGGTGAGAAGGGTTATGCACTGCATAGCGTTATGTTTTCTTTTGCTTTTTTTGAGGGGGAAGGGGGGGGCATGTTCTCAGTTTTTTAAAGATTGTGGGGCTTAACTTTCTCTTTAATCTCGGAAGCTTGTGTACGCTGATGGAGGAGGGAACAGCCACGTCAATCAGTTGAGTCTGTAATTTCTCCCGTACAATTTTCCTGGATAGCAATGTGTGTTTTCATAAGCCAGTACCTCAGTTTTTGACCTTCCATCGAACTATCGCAGAATGTTATTGGTTGTGCCCAGTGGCAGTTATCTTCCCCATAATGCTCCTACTCTCATCATTTGTGTTCTAGACTCACAGATCGAACTGGTTTTGCTTGCAGATGTGACCTTTTTCTAATCATGGCATGTCTCAGATTTAGTCTTGCAGTAATCCTGAGAAAAGAACTGATTAATATCAGATATAAGCTAAATAAATTTTGAGCATATAGGTGAGCACCTATGCACCAAGTGTGATTTCTCTCGTGTTCTCGTTAGTTTTATGCTCCAAATTCTTGTTTTGCATCCCAAAAATGTTTTTACTGCAACAAACTTTGATTCACATACTGATTTAAAATAATAATGAAAAAATCAGCAGAACCCATCCTTTGGGAATGATTATCTACGTTAATGCGAATAGCATCAAACGGTGCGGAGTTATGCGCGTTCGTCAGGTGGCCGGCACACTCTAGATACGCCAGCCCACTCTTGAGGCGATTCTAAATTTGTTGACACTTTCACAGCCCTGCGCACGATCTCCGCAGCCCAGCACGTGCGTTTGTGTCACTTAGGAAGGCGAGCAAAGCACGCGCCATACGCACAAACACTCAAAATGGTATTGACCAGACTTTCTGGCGTCTCAGCTAGTCTCAACCAACGGTACTCTAAACGATTGTTTATATCTTTACCATAGGACGCGCTTTACAGCACTGTCACAGCTGCCGGTGCGCGCGCGTTCCATGCACGAGGGCTCATTCCGCTCTCGTGAGGCTGAGCACGGCCGCTACATCACCCTCTCCCGAGCGCGGGAGAGGGTGAGCTAGCGGCCGTGCTCAGCCTCACGAGAGCGGAATGAGCCCTCGTGCATGGAACGCGCGCGCACCGGTAGCTGTGACAGCGCTGTAAAGCGCGTCCTATGGTAAAGATATAAACAACCGTTTAGAGTGCGTTGAATGACTGCCTTCATAGCTCTGTGGTTAGCGCGTCTGCCTGCTGATCAAAGGGTCAACGGTTCGAATCCCAGCCGGCGCCGGTCTTTTTTATTTATTTATCGACCTGCGGCGTAAGAGGTTAGATAGCCAGATAGATAGATAGATAGATACATAGACGAAAAGTGTGTGAAGTATCCAAAGAATGCTATTCGCATTAATACTTTACTTTTCCTTGGCCATGAGCAACCCCCTGCCTACTGTGTGGCAGTGTTGCGGAATGGGCACCCCCATTCCGTTCCAATTCCATTCCGGGGAATTAGAGTTTGTGATAATTCAATTCCTTTCAACTCCTAGGAATGGGGACACTGGACCCATTCCCAATCCTGGAATGACTGAATCGTTCCATTCCATTCCTTTAATTCCTAAACGTAAAAATTGGCACTTGACAGCTACATTGTGTTGCCGGCATAAGCACCATAAAGCTAAATGCCACAAAAAAGCACTGATTTTACTAAGCGGAGCGCTGGTGGCACAAAGTGTTTGTTTACATTGTACTGCAAACATCGAGAAAACCCCTTGATAAGTCGATGCTTTTTTAAAACATCGGTCTTTCGACCACGTGGCTCGCAACAAACAACAAAATTTAAATCCACAAATTTTTTTTTAACTTTTTTGCATTTGTTTTTTGGGACATACGCTTCCAGCGTGTTTGTTTGATAAGACCATAAAAATATCCAGTTCGTGTGTGGTGCAGAAATAAGCTATTTAAGCTATAAGCTACTCTATTCTTCAAATACCTGCACAGCAATACGGCTATTATGCTGCTGGAAGCGACTCCATGCACAGCGGCAAAAACACACCCTCTGACAAAGTGCAACTTCTACGGCGCAGCACGAGAGACTGTATAGACCATGTCGCGAAACTGTTTTTCTGCAGGTCTAGTCAGTTCTGTCACGTGACAAGAGCGGTGACGACAATCTACTTCACCTTACGATGGACCGCAACAGACAGCACGAGAGTCATCGAAACCAATTCACTGCCTTTTCCGAGTGTCGCGTGACCCTGTAGTCCCGCTCACGGTGCTGGATTGCCTGGGATGACTCGTAGCGTCCGCAGCGGTCCATCGCAAGGTGAAACCCAGTAGGCAGAGACTAAAGTCAAAGGAAATAAGCGGGAATCCGCTAGCTTGCTTGTAACCCTAACCCACCTGAATGTAAAACATATAACACAGAAAACAAGCATCGGAACAAAGACCAAGTAAAAGGCGGACTTACACGTAAAAATGCAGTATAAAAAAACAAGCGTCGGAGCCAAGCGCAAGAAGAAAAGAGAGATGTGAATCTCGCTTTGTTTTAACGCCGAAGCAAACCCAGATTTCGCACTTCAAAGGAGCGCACGCAAATGAACGTGGAAGGCAGCAGGGTTGGCCAGCTGCTAAACAACGCTCCTCGAACTATAAGAAAACAATAACTGATCATCTTTCGGCGGCGCGCGATTCAACGAGTTATGAGTCGACCCCCGCTCCCAGATCTCAGTCTGTGCGCGCGTGTATTCTCCATGCCTTCGTTTCTTTTGCTTGGCGCTTGGTTTCTTGTTTCGTTCGCTCTTGTGCAACGCCTGTAAAGCCCGTCGCCTGCGCGAAAGGTGCCACCGCCAGCCCCCCCCCCCCTCCCTCCCCCCTCTGCTCTTCGCTTTGACGCTTCTTTTTTGTATTGCATTTTTTGCGTATAAGTCTGTTAGAGCTCCAAGCGGGTTAGCTGTTTCCTGCCCGCTCATTTTATTTCTGAGCAACTGGCTCGCTGACTGGCTCATATTCGCTGACCGTAAACACACACAAAAAAAAAAGAAATAGAAGAACCGGGCCCATTCTATTCCCATTCCATTCCGGGCAAAAGGCATCTAATTCCATTCCCATTCCATTCCCCTCAATGTTGCCGCCATTCCATTTCCATTCCATTCCGGGGTCGCGAAAATGCGGAATGATTCCGGAATCATTCAAACTCCGGAGTGGCAACTCTGCAACACTGCTGTGTGGTGCAGGAAGCATAACTGGAACGCAGTATATGCATCAGAATACAAGTCCAGAAGTAAATCTTAAAACAACAAATATGAGAAATACAGTATACCTAGTAAAACTAGTATGTAATACTAGACCTACCTCTGCACACTTAGGTGCAAAACATCCATTTTGTATGCATGCAACGTAAAATAGCCTCAATCGTGGCTTTTCAAAATGCTTCACTGCCTACCACAGAACGTAAACCTTTGTGGTGTGGTTTCCTCATGTTGAGCGGCCTCTCTGTTGCTACTTGCTTCTGTTCAGTCGTATCTCTCCTTTCTTCGTCAGGATAGCCTCTGGGAAGTCCTGGAGCTGATGGAGTGCTTCTTCGGCTGCCTCGTTGGCTGCAACGCCTACATCACGCCCGCCGGCTCACAAGGCCTGGCCCCGCACCACGACGATGTGGAGGCAAGTAGAACATTGAGGCCTTTGCTGCCATCTATGGGGCGTCGAGTGAGAAGAGAGAGCCGCCTTTTTTGCACCGCGCAGACAAGCCACACATTGCCTAAAGAGCAGAGCCTGCAATAATGCAGTGCCGGCAGTAGGGACAAAATACAACCAAATTTATTGGATATAAGGTTTCCAGAGTAACAACTTAGAAGCAAAAAACTGAATTTGCTTACGAGACGATGCCATCGGCGGTAGAAGCAGACGGAGTGCGCCTGTTTTATATTGCATCTCCCAGATGGTGCTACTGTCGACAACGAGCGGCAGCAACCAGACGCGACAACAGAAGCAGACGTCTGCCTGTCACGGACAGTAGCGCCACCTGAGCGATACAAAGGAAATTAGATGCTCTCCATCTGCTTTTTCTGTCCGACGGCCTCCTCTCTTCTAACTTCTTGCTCCAATAACCGTCAAGCTTTGAAACTTTGGCATCTTATGCCAACTGCTAGTGCTACATTGTGGCGCAGTATGAGCTTTCAGTTGTTAATACTTTATTTTTTGTGGTATAAGAAAGGCTGTTCATGTTTTGATGCTTCGCACCCTTTCCAATTTTTCTTGTGTCGTCGTCCTTTTGTCAGTCCAGTTTTAGTTTCTACATGGGGCACTTTTCTAGGTGTTCATCGTGCAATTGGAAGGGGAAAAATGCTGGAAGCTGCACAAACCAGTGACTGAACTGGCCCGTATCTACAGCAAAGACTTCACTTCCGAGGAAATTGGGGAACCCACTCACGAGTTCACGCTGAGGGTGAGAGTAACATTTCATGCTTAACATTTTGGGCTGTATTTGAAACTTGGGGGACTGTGTTTGTGCATGTGTTTGTTTTTGGAAAAAGAGCTGTGCAGTTACAGGTTTTGCAGTGCTGTAACTCTATCTATGAAGAAATAGGGCTGACATTGCTTTTTTCGACTGGCACTGCAGGGTTATGGAAGGTTACAGGAATGTTTTTTTTTAGGGGGAACGTAGGCATAGTAACCCTTTGGAAAACTCTTTTTGCTTTGAAAGCACTGCAAGTTAGTTGACATATAGCTTCGAGGAACAAACTGCTATGCTACTTTTATGTGAAATTTTTTTGTGATTGTCATAACATTATAATTATATGTATCTTCATGAGCTCAAGACCTGTCATAGGAATATTTTGTAGGTGCACTGGGTAACAGCAGCCAAAACAAAACAAAAAAAGTTGGAGAGTTGTATATACACAGGACAGAAAACGTATTACTACAGCTATGAAATATTGCATATTTTGCGTTGAGGCATTTGAAGTGCTTGCCACCTCCTAGCTAGGTGAAAGCTGAGCTTTTAACAGGTCCCCGAAAATACAATCAGTCTGTGCTCACTTCTTCTAGTTGACTCCTTTTCACCATTCATTATTTCTGTTATCTAGCGGCTCGACATTTTGTTAATCTCTTCTAAACGTCTGGACTCTATTGATTTTTACTTTTTGTCGTATGTATGTGGCTATTAACCTGTATATCATACCTTCTGTTCTAACAGCCTGGAGACTTTCTGTACATGCCACGAGGAACAATCCACCATGCCTATGTGCCGGAGTCAGCCGACAGCCACTCGACCCACATCACTATCAGCACCTACCAGAAACAGTACGTGATGCATTTTTATGGAGAGCCGCAGAACATATTCCTCTCATCTTGAATATAGTAGTGCAAAGATTATGCCTATCTATTGTTCTGCCTATAGCAGGTTATTTTTGCAGCAGGTTTTTGGGGAGTCAAAGTACCAATCAATGTTTCCTTCCAGAACCGTGGGTGACTGTCTCATGGACATAGTCCCAGACCTGATCAGCTCGGCAATGGATTCCTGCATTGAACTGCGAAAGGGCCTGCCCAACAAATTCCTCCCATCTTGCGCACTGCCCAAGGTATTATTTCTCCCTCTCTCAAATTCGTGTTTTATCAAAAAACGTCTGGCACCCTGGACGTGACAGGCGATTCGTCAAAGCCAGAGCTGTAAAAGTTGGTCTTATAAAGTACTAAGGCTGCAGTTGCTGCGATGTATGTGTTCTATAATGTAAAATTAAGTTGCCGATATGCTCACAGTTTAGCAAATCTGTCTCGTTGCAGCTATGGTTTCTCACAGGCATTGCAGTAATTTTCCTAGATGTCCTAGACATTGAGGCAAGTTGCAGTTGCTGACCAACGATGTAGTTTCCAATGCCGAAAAAGATGTTGGCAGGTTGCGTCTTGTTCAGCAATCTCGCTTGTGGCGGAGCTTGAGGCAGTGACAAGCATGTTATGCTGATATTGGGATGAAATCAATGTGAATTTCTGTGTTTTGCAACGTAATTTAGGATGTCACTAATTTGACTGAATAAGAGGCTGCTCCAGAAATGTAACTACAAAAAATCCCATATGAGCTCCGTCCAAACATCCCCCCCCCCCCGATTCCTGTCAGACATGACATAATTACGTCAACTGCACTATTTGTGGTATGTGTGACAAGCAAGTTTGTAGCAGGCTTTTGCATGTTTATTGCACCGTGGCACACGAACCTGCTGCAATCTGTGGTATCGGTTCCCATGTCATGCAGATTCATAGTGGGTTCCCGCATTTCTTGTTTGCAATCTGCGTGTGCAATATTGGTTCCTGTGATACGCTAGTTTGTAGTGGTTTCCCGCGTGTTTATCATAGCGGGAAACGCGAATCTATTGAGTCCGCAATCTGCGGTATCCATTCCCGTGACTCTGGAGTTCGTAGCAAATTCCCGCGTGTTTATCACACCCTGGGACGCAAATTTGCCTTGTCTATGATCTGTGGTACTATCATTTCTAGCTGGTGCCCCAGTGCTCATCACTAATCTTTGATGAAAATTTGCCGTCGCATCGACAAAGATTGCCCACCCCATATGTTTCATCATTTACCTCTTCATTTTGGGTGGGCGTTCTTGTGGGATTTTACTGTAGGTAACATTTGATGGAATTTCAATGTGACCTCAGGAGTACTCTGTTCGCAAAATTGTAGCTTATTGCAGAACCTTAAGTACTTTTAATCAACTACTTTACAGCTCTGAGGTGCATAAGTCTTGAGACAGCATTTTGTGGTCTAAGATGTAAATTATTCTGAAACTAGGGTGAAAAGTAAAAAAGACCAGTCATGACGTTTAAATCATAGTAAACTTCCTCCAGCACGCCTGCACGCTAACTTTTTTTTTTCTCGCTAATCCTAAGGTCTTTACATTTTCGTGCACCAAGGTTTATTATAAACCTTTGCGGCATAGAGGGTGAGCAGGGAAACATTGAACATTGTGTTCTCTAAGAATCGGATACGCTCTATGTCCACTTTGCACTGAATGTGAAATACTGAAATATTTACGAACCAGCGCACAGGTAGACAGTTACTCAAAAATCCAAACACACAAACAATACACTTACACAGCGCTGAACTATCAACTCTTCTGTATTTAGTCAAACTTCCTCTTTTTTGACCCAAGGAATAGAATGCCAGCCCAACAAACATGAGTGAAAAGTGAAAGCCAAGGCAAAGGGAGGGTAGGTGAAAGACAAAGAAAAGGAAAGAAGACTAGAAAAAGAAAATAGAAGACAAAGAAAAGGAAAAGAAAACGAGATTAATAATAACACTGCAGTGTCCAAGAGTTATAAAAATTACAAGAATAATTAGATAGCAGGTCTTCGGAGCCAAGCACCTGCCCGGGCTTCTTCATATCGTCTGCGACTGTGCGTAAACAAGTGTTTGTGTTCAAACTTGTCCTGGCTGAATCGCTTTGCCTCATATTTTCTCGGTCTTGCTCGCAGGAAACGGTGGTGACGGCGCTCACCTCCGTCCTGGAGCACGTCAAGCAGATGCCGGACGAAATGCCATCACCCGAGGAGATGGTGCGGGACTTCATGTTCTCGCGGCTTCCTCCGTTTGGCTTCGACCGAAGGAACACCTCTATGCGCCCTTACGGGGACGTTCCCCACCTGAACGACAGGGTGAAGCTGGCCTACCCGGACCACTGCACCTACCTCACGGAGTACTCGGATGAGGACGAGGAAGGTGGGTGCACCCTGGACAGACCCTCTTTTCCCTTACCTGTGGGCTTCACCGTTGCGTAACGTGAAAGGCAATGCCGCAAAGAGTCCTTGAAGTCTTGGAAGTATACTGCTACTGTAATCGCTCTACAGCAGGGGCCTCCAAATGTTCTGTCTAAGGGGCCGGATCAGGGATTTTTCGCTGTTTCGAGGGTCGGAAAATGAACACCATAATATACCAAGGGATAGCCCACCTAAAATTGAAAGCAAATAGGCTGAAAATAAGAAGGGGGTCAACTTTCGGTGCACGATTACAAGGAAGTTGAAAAGTCCTATAGTCGGTGAATGGTTAAAAGTGAAGTGGAACCTCCTCCCATATCTCTCCCCTTTGGCAGAGCGAACGCCGGAGATGAGGAGACCTCCTCTCTAGCGTGTGCTCTACTAAGGTGGAAAAACATGGGAGGAGCTTTCACTTTATTCTTAACCCTCACCGGCTATAGTTTTAGATTCTGTGACTTGAGAAACTTGTGATCGTAGGGAGGAGCGGCTAACCTAACTCAACTTTGCTTAATCTTCCGCCGTGGCTAAGTAACACCATTTCTGCTGAGGACACCATTGACCAGGGCCCTGCACTTACTAGAAGTGGACTATCTTTTGGTGTTCTCGAATAATAGCAAATCGTGCAAAAAATATAAGTGGGTTATCTTTCGGAGGTGGGACATCTCCTGGAATAATACGGTAAGTAAATATATATGAGGAAGAACAAAAAAGAAATCCTAGATAAGCACTTGAATACAAAGTTGGAAGTTGGAGTAGAAAGGAAGAGAAAATGTAAGGGGTGTAAATACAACTACTTTATATTTGTACAATTTGCTACCAACACAGGTACCGATAGAGTAACCAAAGGGTTATCCTCAACAGCGGCGGCGATCTCAAAGGAGCCGTCAAACCTAGTAGC
Organism: Ixodes ricinus; assembly: GCA_037355805.1. NCBI lineage: Eukaryota > Metazoa > Arthropoda > Arachnida > Ixodida > Ixodidae > Ixodes > Ixodes ricinus. The sequence continues at coordinate 63,042 of JAZHYW010023939.1, forward strand.
GCGGTCCCCACATCTCCGCGGCAATGTAGACGACGTTTAGGGCTACATTACCGCAAGTCGGTTCGATTAATTACCTCCGTCGGTGCCAATGATCGTCTACCTTGTCTCGCTCTCTCGAATATAGTGGAAGAGAAGACACACGCACCAGAGTAAGGACAGGGTCCAAGAGCATTTATTAACATACTCTTCCAAATGAACTACCATGTCCCCATCCAAAATGCCCCCCCCCCCCCCCCCCCCGCGTCGGCAAGGTAAGAAAAGGTCCTTACCTGCCAGACGCGGGGGTTCCGGAGAGCCAAGACCGGTGAAGCATCGGAGAAGTCGCCGACACACGTCCAATCTGTTTCGCGGTCAGCGGACGAGTCCCTTTCCTGAAAGCGGGAAAACCAGAGGCGAGACCTCCTCGCCTGTCAACAGTGATCCGCACCCGAGCGGCGGAACGGAAAACGGTCCCCCCAGGAGAGAGTGAGAGGAGAGCCCCCCAAGCCAGGCGGCTCTCCGCCTCACGAACAGGTCGAAACTCACGGCGAAGACAACCGAGCGTTCCGACCCGCGGCCGTTATCACAGCCATCGGGGACGGGAGACCACAGAAATCCCCACATATTTAAATACAATATTGAGCTAAGTATGACATTGCACAATAATTGGAACCCAGAAAACTCACTAGGCATACAAACCAAAGTTCATAGGAACATTGGAATGCTCCAAAAGGGCTAAATACTAATGAAAATGATATAACTGATTCTGACAATATGCAATACTTCCACATTGCTGCCTGCTGCGATTGGCCAGCTCCGCATCGCTAACCAATCGCAGCAGGAGGCGATGTCCCGGTCCCGCTTGGTGCCGCCTCATCGTAGATTAGGACCCTTGGAGTTACGTGTAGGTTAGGACCCCTGGAGATACGACGCAGAACACTAAGCACATTATACATGGGAATGCATAGGAGGTTTAACATATGTAGTTACACAAATATGAAACAGGGGACTGCGAATGATGATGCTCTGGTGATGACAACTTCCAATGAATAATATGGCGAGAGGACACGCCTTATGATAGGCAGTTTTCTCTAATTTTTTCTGGTATCTTCATTCACACGGATGGTGTGCGTTGCGGCGCCGTTTTTTACGGGCTTTTATTTTTATGCCGGTTGCAGCGGGCTTGCGGGAAGCGAGCCACGGGAATTAGAAGGACCGCGGCCAGTCACGGGCTGGTCGAAAGACGTCCGCGGACCGGATTTGGCCAACAGGCCATAGTTTGGAGACCTCTACTCTAAAGGCCCATTTACACAGTACCGTTTGCTTACCTGTGTTGTGTTATGTTACGTCAGCTCACTTCGAGAGTCGCCAAAACATCCGTGCTTTGTATGAAGCGTGGCAGCCAGTTCAAGGAGTAGCTTTGCATATGACATATGAAGCATAGATAATCATGGTGACTTGTAGCCAGTGTTGTCAACTCTAAAAATTAAAAACTCGCTAAAGGAATCCCGGAAAACCGCTAAATGTTAGGTGCAGGGCAAGAATGACTTTTTAACACTATTTACTGCTATAATAGTGGAAAGATAATACATTAAATAAAAAGCAGCCATAACACCTGATGTTTGGCTTTGAGTGCTTCCATGCACAGCATTAACGATGTCCACTGCATAACGTTTCTGTTACCAGGTGTTACCAGGCTCCTTGTCTAGCCATACTTGCCGATGTACATTTTTATAGTTCTCATTTTTTGTGCAATATGTGGTGTCTGACCATATCGACATGCTGTGCAAAAAGTTCATATTTTCCAGTAGAAGTATCTGACTTTTCTGACGTTGTTTGGAACTTTCAATAACCAGTCTCAAATGTTAGAATCTTATAGACCCCATTTTTTTCTAATTGTAGCTCATAGTTCAGTGAGCCCATATGTCATCTGCAGACTTGGAAAACAAATTTGTACCTTGACAGTGTAAATAGTTTAAAGCATGTTTCAGTGTTTGCCACCATAATGTCTCAATAGCGTTATGAGCGTTATTGTCACTGACAAGAGCTGTGTTGAGAGTAAGCACAAATAATGACCCCATGGCTCTCACTTACCACTGAAATTAAGCTTCTTACGATTGGTAAATGTAAACTGGAAAACATTTTACACCGCCATAAAAACGCTAACATGACTTGAAAACCGCTAAAAATTCCTCCAACTGCAACACAGCAATTTTTCCCACTAGACAAATCAGAAAACCGCTAAATTGGCAGCACTGCTCAGTAATGTAACGTAGAGAAAACAAAGGAAATGCTGCTGTGTGACTGGGCCTTTAGAATGACGGTGGTGAAACAAAAGGTAGCAATCGGGGAACCGGATGACGTTTCTCTCCCTTGCGTGTGATTATTTTGCCGGGATGGTTCCAAGCATATCAGGGAGACGAAAAACCGCCATTAGCTGTTCCATTTTTTTCCCCCTACTTTTGAGGTTTACAGCTCCTCTATGTTGAACCTCTGGCAAACACGACTAATACGCCTGTTACACGGGCCATTTCAACAATAATTGAGCCAATGACTATTGACTCAATCGTGATCGAGCGGTGTTACATGGCAGTGCCAACTCCCATCAAGCTGCTAACAATCGTTGAGTTCATCTGAGCTGGCCTACGCTCAGTTGACTGGTGGGGGTTTGCCCCAAAAGAGCTAAAGACGGCGGTGTCCGTTGCATTGCTGCAAAAGGCCAACGCCAGCGAAGCACTTACTATTGCAGAAGATTGAGGGAGGTATCTAGAAAGTATAGTAGCAGCAAATAATGTCGGAAGAGGTAGTATTCGGGGCCAGAGCTTGCGCTAAAACGATCGCGGCACGTCGCGGAAGCCCATGCTCGGCTAGCATGGCCATTGTGTTGTCGGCGCCGATAAGCCTTTCGTTATGTCTCTCGCTTGAATTTGTGTGAAACGTTCTGATTATTGTTTCTTTACTCTAAAAATAAAAAAGAGAAGTTAATTATATTTTGTGTTAAATGTTTATAATGAATGTTAAGTGTGCATTTTATTCATTTGCATCACTTTATAAAAAGGCTAATGCGACGTCAGTTTTGGTTTTGTTTCGGTTTCAACTGGGTCATGTGACGCGCATCTCAACTGGGGTTGTTAGGCCTTACTATAGAGAGGTTCTTCTGTACTTGACAGAATACCTGTACCACACTGCACATGTCTTGAAGGGATGCGGTGCAAGCTACCAAAAAAACATAATTTCCCTTCTTTTTTTTTGCCTCAGATAATGCACTTGTTGTGACGTCCATATATAACAAGAGAGAAGAACACATGATGAGCAGCTCTGACGCACAGCATGAAGAGGTAAGATCCTGGATGTCGTCACTTTGTGTCTGTTTTTCTTGACAAGTGCTGACGTTCCTCTTTTTTTTTTTTCTGGTTTTTCTTTTAGGAGCCTGCAATAATAAAGCTTCCGATTAACTTACTGGATGGAGTGAAGCAACTGTGTGAGAGCGAGGACTTTGTGAGTGTTCAGGCCTTGAAAGCGCCCTGCGACGAGGACAGGCTTTTCCTGGCTTTGGCGTTGTGGACGCGTCACTTGCTGAAAGTACAGTATGGCGCTGAGCCCGAGTGAGTTCAAAGAAAAGTAAAGTCGTTGTCTTTGACAATGTATTTATCATTGCAGTGGTGACTTTATTACTACATCAAAATAACGGACATTTTACAGCGGTGGCAAAAGGTGCAGTATACCTAAAATATACTAGTTGCAGTATTTTTGAATGGCATCAGGATGACACACAGTAGCTGGTTTATCGAGGCAGGCTGTGATGGGGCAAGCTGTCGTTTTGGGTTAAAAGGTACTAAGCTATCGATGTGGCATCACAGTATTCTTACTCTTCCTTCAAGATGGGAGCTAAAAACAATTGCTTAAACAGTATATTGTCCATGGCTTTGGTTTGCTTGCAAGCAGCGTAACAGTTGTATACCGTAAAATACCCCGGAAGTGCCCACTTCGTTAAAGCGTCAACTGTTTACATTTCCAAAACTCGGGAATTCTGCAAATTATACGTTAAGCGCCCAATTTGACTGGGCAAGCAACCATGTCTAGATTAACTTATTTTCTCAGCAAACATTGGGGGTGGGCACTCCCCGGTATTTTACGGTAATACCTTCATCAATATGCTGAGACAACCGAATATATCTTTTCACTTTGCAAATTACGGGGGGTTCGTTTACTATCAAGGTCAAAAGAAATATGAATGCCAGACCACCATTCTTCTTCACTGTGGTGGCACCGTGCAATTAACTATTTGCCAAAATTACCTCATACATCTTTTGAAGATTTCTGTGCCCATACCATGAGTCACTTCATTTCTCATTGCTCTTCAAATCAGCCGAGGGTTGGTGGTTGAGCATTCGTATATCTTTAGACTGTGGCAGCACTGCTACACTGAAGTAAAGCTGTGGTGAGACACACATGCATCTTGAAAGGGTGCTGCGAAAGTTTTAAGCCACGGAGATTTTCTTGTTTGGCAGCCAGGTTGTCCAGGCAACCATGCTGACGGCCAATGCGGTCTGGAACCAGCTGTTGGGATCAGCAGCTCTGAAATAGAGACAAAGTAGGGTGTAGCTTGTACACAACTTTAACATAGCATATTAAATACACCGTAAAATCCCGAAAGGACACCCACCCAAAACGAAGAGATAAATGGTGAAAAACATGGGGTGGGCTATCTTTGGGGATGCCACAGAAAAACTTTATAAAAATTGATGATAAGCGCCAGGGCACCGCTACAAACCACGTGACGCGGGAACTGATACCGCAGATCGCGGATACGGCAAATTCGCGTTTCACGATGCGATAAACACGCGGAAATTCGCTACAAACTCCTGTGTCACGGGAAAGGGTACGGCAAGAGGCCGACGCAGCAGATTCGCGTTTCACGGTGCGAAGGACTCGCGGAAACCCGCCGAGAACTCGCATCTCACGGGAACGGACACCGCAGATCGCGGACGCAGCAGATTCAAGTTTTCATGGTGCAAGAAAGACGGGGAACCCGCTACAATCTTGCCTGTCACGGAAACCGATATCGCGCGCGCAGATCGCGGACAAAAACACGGGATTACTCTACAAACTCGCATGTCACGGAAACAAATACAGCAGATCGCGGACGCAACAGAATTGCATTTCACGATGCAATATACACGCGGAAACAACTCGCGCGTGTTACTTACAGTTAAAAATCGATATCGCGCGCGCAGATCGCGGACAAAAACACGGGAATCCGCTACGAACTCGGGAACGGATACCGCAAATCGCAAACGCAGCAGATTCACATTTCACGATGCAATATACACGCGGGAACAACTCGCGTGTTACGCGAGCCGATATCGCGCGTAGATCGCAGGCAAAAACGCGGGAACCCGCTATGAACTCGCTTCTCGGACACACCGGTACCGCCGATCGCGCCGTTGATGCGCGATTCCCATCAAGCATCTCTTGACGTCCAACGGGAATCGGGGGTGGGCGATGTTTCGGATTTTTATGTTACAGATATTTTGCCAGAAAAACGGGATGGGCGATCTCTCGGGGGAGGGCGCCCTTACGGGATTTTACGGTAGTAATCTACTTTTTGCACATAAATGACTGGTGGAGACCAAGAAAGCTGCACTGGTAGCTCGGCCGATCCTTTGCCAGTCGTCCCACCTCACGAATGGCAGTAGTGCCAAAAAGACAAAAAATGCTAAAAACTTCGGCGATGAAGAAAGGGGAATGGCAAGCGTACTGCATGCTCACAAGTCTGTTCATGTCACTCACTTACCTTGTGATTATGTTGTTGATCCATTGCAAATTCTGCTTCTCTGGCATACTATGTGGATGGGGCTGCATGGAAATAAAGGTTTGAAGTGTTTAATATTTTTACAGCATATCGTTTTAGCAGTTTTGCTGATCATTTTGGTTTGCAGTAGGGTCAGTCAGTTCACACATCAGTTCATGCAATAATGGTCTGGGTTATGTTTTTTATAGTTATGTAAAAGTGTATGTGAAAGCCATGTTCTTGGGAGAAGCATTCGGCTATATATGAACACCATAGCTAATTTTATTCCGGAGATATGAGATTTCGAAGCTCAAGGCATGGAGATTGCCAAGGTTTCACTATGGTACTTTGCACAGGCACCAATTTCGCACCGAAGCACGCACATGGTAATACTTTCACAACATGTACACAAAATATTAAGAATTACAATTAAATATGTATATGCAAAAAAAAAAAGCTCTGATACACGTCAAGTAAACATGTTTTAGAGACATGTTCACAAATACTTTGCCAACAAACGACTTCATATGAAAAGGTGCAAAATACATCGAAATGTGTATCTTTAAGTGCATTCTACCGCTATATAACACAGATATGCTTAGCCATTATTGTAGTTTTGTAGCTGTAGTATTGTACATGCAGAAATGCAGCAAAATTGAACAACAATATTTAAAAGAAGGTCCATATTTTTTTTAACTCCCTAATCGTTTGCAGTGACTTCAACAAACTTGTGTTGGCAAAACATTGGGTAATGTAGGACCTTCCAAAGAGAGAAGCGACAACAAACCTTCACTCCAATTGAGCTAGCTTGTCGTCGTTATGGGGGCTTTGCCGTACGACGTCGGCTCCAAGGAGTCATTATTTAGAACCGACTTTACACATCCTAGGGCAGAGGAGCGGTGCTGCTCTGTCGTAGGATGTTGTTGAAGCCATGCTGTTCCAAGCTAAGTTTTAGCTTTGTTTTAGTTTTATAAAATAGGAAACAAACGAAGATTATTGTAACTGACGTGGGAATGCCCAGTGTTTCATTGAAAGGCACAGAACTCGCCGTTCCGTACAAACCTGGAGGTCGTAGTCCGACGTTCTGGCTGAGATGAGCTGCTCCCACTTGGGCAGCTTGTCTGTCGTAAACAGTGGAAAATCTGGCTCGTTCATGAAGGGCAGCTTGTGAAACTTGGGATTATGTCTGTCTCGACGTCCGGATAAGGTGACTGCTTCCTCCAATGCGTCGGTTACCGCAGCGGTGGTTTTGGACGACTCTTTCTGGTATAATTCGCCAAGGACATTTCCCAGAGCCAGCGCTTCCTTCGAAAGACAGGGATGGCTTCGGTCGCCTCTTTTTGAACTTCCAAGGTCTGTTTCTCCTCTCAGGCTCATGTCTGTAGCTGTCATGTGCGATCGACGACCATCGATCGAAGCTCCGGCGTTGGACAAGAGTTCCATTTCTCGTCGATGATCGGTCCTTCCGATGAGCATGCCAGCATTTAGTCTCGCGAAGCGTTCGACTTGCCTAGCATCACGGCGGCGCTCTTTCTCGTCAGATTTCATTCTTACTCTCGCATCTCGCTCAACTGAGTTGCGGTTTCTGCTATGATGTTCTAAGCGTTCCATTCTGAGTGTTCCGCGATCTCCCCTTGGCTCTCCGGAGTTGAGCTCTCGCGTACGACTGAACATCCTTTGGTCCCTTGTGGCTTCCCCAGTTCTGAGTTCACGAACGTCCCGGCTCTTGCCAGCCCGTTCGACTCTGTCGTAACGGCCAGTTTCATCGCTGGCACCATGGCCTCTGGAGCCCGTGCCCCTTTGTTCAAATATACGACTATTGGTCGAAGTTCGGATAGCAGTCTCCAAGCGCGTCCTTTGTTCCATTACCATTCTAGCTGTTTTTTCGCTGTGACGAGAAGCGTCCTGGACTTCTCTCCTTGCATCCTCCATCCGTGCCCCAACTATCTCAACCTCCGCGTTAGAACGCACACGGTTGTCCCGGTTTCTTTTTTCCTGCCCCGTGCGTTGAGTAAATCGCTCTTCGCGAGCGAGACTTTGAGGTGAAGTGCTGTGCACCAGATCTTCCCTGCTCATTTTTTCGAATTGCTGGCCGAGGTCTAAGCGTCTGTCGTCCGTTAAACGATCAGATTGGCGCCTGGAGGGCCAGAGGCTCTGCTCGCTCCTGGCGTACATCAGAACCTCTGCGGACAGAGATGTACTCCCGTATGTTGCTGTCTCCTAAGAGGTTTTCTCTCGAGTTCGTACGGACACGGTTCGCATCATACGAAGGCTTGGATTTTCGATTATCAACGCGGCGGACATCGACTGTTCTGTGATGGCCGTGTTTTCTGCTGAATTCTGGCTCTCTCACACGGTCGGTCCTAAGATCGTGCACGATCTCTTCTGCCCCTGTCGCCTCCCGACGATTGTGAATGACCGCGTCAGACGCACGAACTACCGCCGTCGCGCTCACAAAGTGGTAGTCGTGGCGGGAGCCGGCGCTTCGTCGTTGCCTTCTATTCACGGGGTCGTCGTAATTTACGGACTCGTCGATTACGTTGTCCCGGCGGCTTTCACGGATCTGGTTGTTTGCTTTCGCGTGCTCTGTCACCTCCCGGCGACTTTCGTGAAGGCGATTGCCCTTGGCAAGCATTTCATTTCTTGTCGAATCGGTCGTGAATCTTCGATTCTGAATGTTCGCTTCGCGCTCGGTCATCCTCTGATCTCGATGCTGCAGACTTGGCTGCTGGTCTTCTCTGCGAAGATGAATTGTGCGGTCCTCCAGATGGACCTTGTCAAAAAGTGGTTTAGAAGTGGCGCGGAAGTCTTCCAATCCACGATGGTCACGCGTGGCCCTCATGCGGCTACGATAGTCCCTCATGTTATCCCCGTAAAAGACCGAGTCAGAAATAGGTTTCCCTCGGCGGTCGTCAGTGGAATGGAAGCGCATACGTGATTCTGACGTCCTGTCCCTCCATAGATTTGGTGTCAATCGTTCAGTTGAACTCCTTGAAGTTGTCCTCTTCCTCGCATCAACCGCTGATCGACTTATGATGCTGTCCAAAGTCGGGAAACCGTTTACGCGTGCTGCTGAGCCTCTTATGGGGATCGCGTGGTTCTTCGGCCCCTTCTCTGTCTCTTGTAGACTGACGAAACTGTTTCCAATCGCTTGATAGTTCGCTGCTCTCCTCTCCTGGTCAGTTGCTTCGTTTGCGTTGGCCTTGTACCGAATTTCACGCTCAAGTTCATTCCACCGTGAGCTGGTTGTCTGAGATTCTACGGTATCGTGTCTTGTTCTGTGCCCGTCTCTTGTCCTCACGTTTTCGAACCGGATCCTCTCATCCCGAGCAGAATGATCCAAGCGACGTTCAGAATTGACAGATCGGCGTTCTGACGTCTCTTGTCTTGTTCTCGACTCGTCTTCTGCCCTCGAGTCTTCCTGTTCATATTCAGCGTGCTGAACAGAGCGCCCCAGGCGATGTTCGGCCGTACGTCGCATGTCCCTGAACTCTCCTCGGGAATCACCCAATCGAGATACTATTGTTCGTTGTCTCGCCGTGCGTTCAATTCTTGTCGTGTATTCAAAGTCGGCGTGCTGAACAGATCGCCCCAGGCGATGTTCAGCCGTACGTCGCATGTCTCCGAACTCTCTTTGGGAGTCGCCCAATCGAGATTCTAGTATATTTTGGCTCGTCCTGCGGTCGTTTGTCGTGTCTTCAAGGTCCCTTCCAGCATGCTGAGTAGAGTGCTCCAGACGATGTCCAGCCGTACGTCGCATGTCCCTGAACTCTCTTCGGGAATCACCCAATCTGGACTCTAGTGTCTCCTGTCTCGTCCTGCGCTCGTTTCTTGTTGGGTCTTCGAACCTACTTCTGGCATACTGAGCAGAGCGCTCCAGGCGGACGTTCCTGGTGATACTTTGCGAATCCCAATCGCTGTCCCTGCGCTGGCCACGAATATTTTCATTCGGGCTCATTGTGTCGTCTTCGGTACGCCTGCTGTCTGGAAGCCCGTCGTCAAGTCTGCGATCGATCGCTGATCGATGTCTAAAATCCAGTCGAAATGTTGCAAGTGCGTCATCTGGTTTATATCTCCGGTCGCGCTGACCTTGCGGGGAGGTGATGCGAGATCCCTCGGGGACTTTGTCCTTCGTAGGGCTGAAGCCCGTCCAGTGCCGTTCCAAGCGCACCCGGTCGTCCAGGTAAGCTTGGCAGGGGATGGCGATCGCCACCAGGATGAACCAAGCCGTCGTCAGCATGTCCAAGCTGAACCCGTTGGCTGAAATGAACAACAAGAGCTTCGGTTATCCCCCGCTCTTCAGCTGAAACGCGAAGTGGACCGACGACTGCAGCGTTTAAAATTATCTTTGTTCCTTAGCGTCCCAAGGAACGGAACATTAATGGTTGAGAGAGTTTTATTTGTATTAAAGCTAACTAAACTTTCGCGCGCGTCGCGTTACGGCGTGGCATGGCACAGCAGCTAGAAGAGTTGGCCGCCTGCCGAAAGGCTGTGTGCCGCAAACCAGCTGTGCATTTCGCACCCATCCTAGGTCGACACGTAATGCGTCAACCTGCCCGATGCTCCTTGGCGCTAATAGCCTGAAACAGGTGTGAGCAAAAACAGCGTCGCATCGCTCCGCCGAGCGGCGTGTAGCCACAGTCGCTGACGCTTTGACGTGGCGGCGCGGCATTCAGCCACGTCCCAGCGTCAGTGGCGGTTGCTATGGTTACGCCGCTCGGCGACGGGATTTTTGTTCACACGTGTTTCTGTGCGTTCTTGGTGTCGTTGCGAGAAAGAACGACGAGGCGACGTTTTGAAAAGACGCGGTGGCCCGTTCCAGAAAGACGGATATTGAACTTGAGCATCGCCTGCGTTCATAAAATGCAATTCTGCATATGATGGTCTGATAAAACCAGAAATTCGTGCGCCTTTTGTTTGTTTTGTTTGTCGCGAAAATGCGTGTGCCACGTTGAGCGAGAATTATGTCCGTAAATAAACGCGTGACGCGCATTGCTTAAAAAACTCGCCTTGCGTGAAACGCATTTCGTTGCTAGGCTCCGCGTGTTGTTAGGCGCAAGAGGAAAATGGATGGAAAAGATAATTCCAAGTTTCCAACCCCGAGCTCGGCTGACTGCGAAGTGGTTTGATAAGTTACGTCACGTAAGGTAAGATAAGTTACGTAAGTCAAACCCGTTAAGACGGGTTTGACTTACGCTTCCCACATGCAGCGCGTCGTGGCTTGTCAGTCACGTCTGTTGTTGGCCCGTCGACGTCCTTTCGGTTTCAAGCGAGAGCGCCGCGACCTTGAAGCTGGCTTCTCCGAACGCACGGAAGCCTGCGGAGAAGTAGCATTGCGGGTACTTTTGGGCGATTTGTTTGTTTCTCTCCCGCGCATAAAAAAAATATTATTTATTAGAATATTACATTTATTTACACGAAAAAACATTATTGTTATTTTTATATTGAAAAATTATAAAACCATCAATTTCGGTTGACTTGACTGGTTTTCCTCCCAACTTCGCAGATCTGAATCTTGGAAAATAATTGAGTCATAAATTTGATATTTTGACGCAATATTTCACTCATGAATGGAAGTAAATTGACAAGAAATAAAATCTGTATATTTTAGCGGTGCGGCTGGGGCGCGTGCTAGAACCCACTGAGGACGACGACGATGCGCGCGACAATCTGTTCTAGTTTGGCCATGGCCAACGCCTAGTAAATTAAACTCCCGTAACGTTGGTGTCAGAAATGGGATTTCTGGCACTGCACTCATGCAACCCGGAAAGCACCCTGTCAGGATGTAAGTCCTCTGAGACGTGGTCTGCGCCGGCGTCTCATAGTGTAGTGGCTGGATTACCTGAAGTCGCAAAGTCTTCATGCCGGACTCCCCCCCCCTCAACCTCACGGACAAATCACCACTTCGCCATGTTTTCCACTACTATTTTGTGGCCGTGAAATGAAGATCTTGCGTTGGCCGATGGCCAGATTTGCATCCCAGAGCTTCGAGCCATCAAGGCGCGTACGTGCGCTCCGGACTTGAATTCGTTTTTGACGGTCGTTGTGGTCATTCAGCGGATGAGGTAATAAGCGGCAATCTTCTCCAAAAGTTCCAGCTTCTCCTGGGTTTTGGCCTTACCGGCGCATTTCATTTTCGGTGTTGGTGATCAAAACTGCGCAAATGTGCAGTGATGTTTGTACCGATATGATCTGTGCCGGCATCAGAGTTCTACTCAGACATGTCACCAGAGGTGACGAAAACGTAAGCTCCCCGCAGGCCAGGTGACAAGACTCCGCGCACCAACTTCACAAGGTGCGAATGGGCTGGATTTTGGTGTTGCGGAAGAACTGTGACTTTGGCGTGAATTTGGCGAGTGTGCAAAGAGCATGAGCAACAACACCTGCAGAAGAAAGAAACTGTCTTTACTGGAACATGGCGAGGTTGTTCAGCAGGATGAACCTTCTTAGGAGAAAACAGCCCTCAAAAAACGTAGAGAGGGAATAGTATAGCGGTGAGGGGCCGGGGCGCATGCTAAGAACCCACTGACGACATTGACGATGGGCGCGACAATCTGTTCTAATTTGGCCATGGCAAACAACTAGTAAAATTAAACTCTCTAACAAAATGAAGTTGAGATATTGACGAGCAAACACGACGAAAAACACCGAACTAAAAAAGCTCCAGAGACAATTTAAATAAAAACATTCTGGATTTTTTCACTTTTTTTTTTGGGGGGGGGGGGGTAATTATCAATTAAACACATGTGTCATATTGATGGATGTAATAAATGAGCCCTTCTGTCAGGCCTTCTCCAGGGATCGGCATGGGTGGCAGGTGATTGCGAGTTCTTATTTTGTGGGAAAAAATATATACGTAATTTAGCTGAGGCGAGTAACGGTGTGAAACTCCTCGCTTATGTGTGCCCCAGTATATGGCGAATCGGGTCGTAGGACATATGCGCGGCCAGCGGCGAAACCGTCGGTCAACGTCCGATCAGGCAATACGACGGTCAATCGGGGGTTGTTCAACGCCGGTGCTGAAAACCCTCGCCCGCGAGGTCATTCCGACTGTCTGCACGTACGAGGACGGTTTCGTCGTACATGTGTTTCGCGCTATGATCGCGGCCACTTCCAGTATGGCCAGTTCTAAGGGTTGTAATTCGGAGTTGTTAAAGGTACTTCGGTGATATTTTGAGCTAGTCTGCTAACTACGTTTTCGATATCTCCGGCATTCAAACATACCCGCGCTTTTCAGTGCCGTGACGTCGTTGGAAGGCAGGCTTGCAGGTCGAGCGGGCAGTCTAAAAATGGACTATGCCGAGCTTTTGTTTCGTTGCTGCTGCGCGGGTGCTGGAGCGAGCTTCCAAAGCATTCATTTGACACCATGAAACTGCTTGTAATCAGTTGAGGAACAAAGTTTACAGTCCAAAGTGTGAACCCCTGCCTTCCGCTGACGTCACTTTTTCATTGTTGCCAGTAGAGACTTTCACTTTGAAAAACACGGTGAGGACCAAAATTGTAAATTCAATGACTTGCGAAAAAATTATTTTGACCCAATATTTGGTATTACTATTTCAGCGATGTCTATTTGTGTGTTTAGCAAATTTTCAGGCAATTCGGGGACTACGAAGAAAACGCCGGAGGACCCCCTTTAAAGGCAGAAACTTTCGCTATTTTCGCGCATATTTGTCTTTTTTTCAATTTGTAGACATTGAGGTGCTCACGGATATTAAAGTTTCTACTGCAGTTTGTTAAACGCTTTGACGTAATAATAAATCGCGCACTAAATAAATTGAATCAGGCACTTGCTATCTGAAAATAAACAGACGTTGAGGAGTCATATTTGGCAGAATCCTCGACGCGTCGTCAAACAGGCGTTTCCCACTAGCCGAAAGGCCGCAACCAATGGGCTCGCTGCTTCTCACCGTGGGACAGTTGCTCACATTCCCGCGTGGGGGGGGGGGGATCGGTGGCCGAGTGGGCTGGCGCACACCAGCTTGGAGCGCGTGGAGCGAAAGCTCGCGCTGCCAGAACCGGGGATCCCCGCCTGCCCGTTTCGATCTGGATGAGCATCGTACCGGCGTACGGTCGTGTATCACTACTGCGTGGTGCACGTTAAAGACTAGCGGTTCTACTGCACTGGCTAAATTGCTCATCTACAGCGAGTGACTCGTCGCAACATTAAATGGCTGACCAACTACACGCTGTGTAAATATCCCCACAACCCCTAAAAATTCCCGCGTGAAACCCAGCAATCTGCGCGTATCACGGCCAAAGGTCAGGAGGGTTTGAATGTAAGTAAACTATTCCTAGGACTCGAAATGCAAGTCATACTGCCATTGACCGGTGTGGATAGCGCCGACCCGGGCTGCCTCGTCATTCATCCCGCCAGAAGTGGTGTGACGTTGCCGTTCCACCGTAACTTCCCCTAACACGCGGCCGAGAAAGACAACAGCGATGTAGACAGTGCCAGCCAGAACCAGCGGAGTTTCCCGGGGCCCGAAGCTCCCGTCTGATTCTCTCGGCTGAAAACGCACGTTCGGAAGTACCTCGCGTCATAGGTTCTGGGAGACAGGTTGTCATTTGTCTGCCTTCTGATGTACAACTGCGTGCTTCTGAATGAACGAGGCGTCCCAGATTACACCTTGTCACTATGTACACGTGCGTTATGCTCGGCCCCAGCCCTGTTTCACCCGCAGTTTCGTTATTTTCCTTCGTGCTGACTTTTTATTCGCAGTGAGCTCGTTATGGCGGCAACACAGCTCCGGTCGAGTGTTTTATTGTGGATTACCTTTCAACGCAAATAACGAAGATACCGATGCGACGAAAGTTTCGCAGTGTTAAGAAGGCTCGGTGTGAACTGTTTGAAGCGAATTCTCCTGGCTGGTGGCTCCCGTGAAGTGAGCGAGCTGGACTATCTTGTGCCACCCTTGCTTTACGCACTTCACCAAACAAATAACTTTGCGAAGCTCAGAGTTGGGCGCTGACAGCTTTATGCCTCTTGAGCAGACCATTAAAGGCCTCAACCGCAGAGCACGTTCCGACGATTGTGTCCTACGCTAGACCGCCAAGCAGAAGTAAGTCGAGACAGGCCTGCCTATTTAAGAGTAAACATGCGAAATCGGAGCAGGTTGTGACCGAGAACCTGCGCTTCGAACGATGCGTCTTGCGTACGTTGAAAACCTGGCATCGGGGTCGTCGGAGAAAATGTGCTCCACATGCACCAAGTGGACGGACAACATTCACAGCGCCTTTGCGACCACCGCCTCACTCCGGAAACGGCTGTCAATTGCTGAACATCCGGCCATCAACATTGACAAGCAATGAAGTTCGGAAGATCCTTCCAGAAGCATCGATCTACCTAACCAATAGCTCCCGGAAACTGAAGGAGATTCATGGCGTGTGGTATGTGCCAGATTCCTATACAAGGGGCAAGGTGAGCCCTGAGAACATATCTGTTGCGGTTGAGTACTACACGGAAGACGAGTTCAGAATGTTCCAGGCAAAGTCCCAACCGAAGGTTGTCATCTCCGTTGTGCTGGATGGCGAAAAAATGTTCGAACCAAGTCGTTTTATTACACGGTCAATCAGAGAAGCGTTTCGTGTATATACATGCGACCATCGATCCTGGCATCGGACTGACGAAGTTTTACTCCCTGCGACCCCGATGGGCCAAATTCAATCTCCAACAAGAGGTATGTGTTTGTGTGCGCAAACTATAAGCTCCGTGTCGCTTCTCTACAAAACGCTACTGGCTCACAACTGACGAAGCGGAATGAAACTCGGCATTCACTTGCAACCCGCCATCAGGGCAGTGTCTTTCAGGCTGATCAGTGCCCAAAGGCCAGTCTCTGACACTGGAGAAACGCAGTATTTACGAGGATGCAAAATATAGTGTTGGCAGGCGTCAGGCGAGCTCGGTGAGAGATACAGGATCCTGCCACTTTTCTGGGAGTGCTTCGTGTATCGGTCGCAAGGTGGATACTTCACAACCATATCAGACAGACGCAACGAGCGTAGCCATCTACGAAGAAAAGCAGTGCGTGCAGCGTGAGAGCGTTGTCTTCCACTTCGACTTTGCTGAGAACTGGACTGTCGTCTTTCCTGGCGGGGTTCAAGCGTACCGCTGGCAAAAAAAAGCAGCTGTCAATTTTTACTGTGCGTGATTACGACTAGAAAGTCGATCCTACAGTTTTGCCGTCATCAGTGACGACTTGTGTGCGCGCATGCCTGCCTGAGCTCTACAAAAAGTGAGAGAGTGGGCGTCGATGTCACTGTTGCTGTGTACTCTCATTTGACTTGTGTAAGCGGCGGTGCCGCAAGTCCCTTCTACACTTGGTTTTAGCTTTATGAATTTGGAAAAAGTTGCTTTCCAAAGCCCAACGGCTATCCTCCGCCACTGGGCATGGGAAAAATGCGTGCGACGGAGTTGGAGGTCTCGTCAAGGACCGAGCAACGCTTCACAACTTGAGTGGAGCACCCAGGAAACAGCATTCAGACGGCCAGATGCAGCGGTGAGCACAGTGTTCCCAAAAACTGAAAGAAGCGATCTCACACCTGTAGACAAAGGTGAGGTTGTTGAATTCCGTGGACGGAAAAATGAAGAGTGGGTGGCAGTGCGCGCCTTTTCTGGCATTCAATCGTGGCACGTGTGGCTATGCCAGACATCGGAAGCTTCGACCTGTTAGTTACACGTAGCACGGACTGTCGGGTCCCCGTTGAAAGAAACTCTGAGTGTGCACCTTCAGAAGAAGTTGCGTGGTTTACGGAATTTGGCTAGTTGAACTCTGTCCATTTTGATACGTGAGAGGCAGAAGAAGTTCTTCATTTGGTGTGTGATTTATTCTAAGTTTCATGTGCAGTTTTATATTTTGTAGACGATGTAACAAACTATTAATTGCCTCACTGAAATAACGAATATAAATATATATATATATATATATATATATATATATATATATATATATATATTTATATATTAATAAGAAATTTCAATATTACTCCGTCGTATCATGGGGACAGCCCGTGCCGAGCCTCGAAGAAGGAGCTCTACCTATTAGTACACCATCAATATGATGCAACATGTTTTAATTGATATTAACCTCCAAATTAAATCAAATTGCTAACAAAGATTTAAAAAATCAAAAACGTTTATTTATTTTTTGTTGTTTTTTTAGTTCGGCCTTTTTCTTGTGTTTGCTTGTCAATGTCTTAACAACCCGTTCGTAAATAAATTTTATTTTTGCTTCAATTTATTTTTATGTATAAGTAAAATGTAGTGTCAAAATGTCGCGTTTATGACTCAGTTATTTTCTAAAGTACAGGCCTGCGAAGTTGGGGGGAAATCGATCAAGCACTCGATATTTATGTTTTTTTTCTATTTAATTTGTTTTAAATTATGATAAAAAATCACAATAATTTTTTTCTAAGTATAGATTGCGTCCAGAAATTATGAAACTTACTCAGAAAGTATAGCTTCCTCATTTATCACCACGGCTGCACACGTAAAGGCGACTTTCCACCTCTTCGTGACTACGATTTTTGGTGTCCGATAATGTTTTCTTGTGAGGAAAATAATTATGATTTTGTTTATCCCGGACGCCGGAAAATAACATATAAAACTCTGAAGCAAATTAAAAAGGTCGACAAGCCACACCTATATTCCATCTTATGTAAAATCACCTATATTTTATCATTTTTTTTACACGTCATTTTTTTATTATAGGCTCCGAATAGTTTTGACAGTGTTACAACTTGGTTGGAAGTATTGAACAACCATTTATCATCGATAGTGCCTAGCGCGGAGGTAGGAAGAAGAGGAGGCGACATGCGGGCTCAAGCCAGCCAAACGAGAAAATCCCAAGTGAAGCAGGAAATTGAAGAGTCACTGTCGGCGGGAACTCCCCCAAGGGTGACCAAAAGAGCCGTTGACGCCAAATCAGCTGTCCACCCAATAGACCGATCTCACTAAGCGTTTGGCGCATGCGCGCCGCCGCCATAACTCTAGTTCCCGAGAGGCAGCGCGCGAGAGGGCTCGTGCCGTCTCGCGCTCCACACGCGCAGAGCTCCATCGAGATTGTCGCACGTGCAGGAAGACTAAAGTTCCTCGATGCAAGTGGCTGGTGAGATCGGTTTTTTGGTCATTGTTGGGGGCGTGTCGCTCTGACCCGGAAGCCTCCCCCCGGATTCATCTCTGATGGCGTCATATCGCCTCCAGAAGCATCCTACCTTTACGGTGCCTAGATTTGACCTACGCAAGTGCTGCAAAACTTTCAGTCTAGTATTTCAGGAAGTATCCGAAGATTGGGAGTCGCAAGCGGTTGCAGCGCAGTGGGTGTGTATACTCTGTTTCATACTTAGCGTGCAACGCTGTCAAAGCTACTGGCGCGAGCGCGTGGCTTCATCTATGGTTTTGTTTGCGTGAGAACGCGTGCAAATGATCAACGAGATGAAGCCCCACGCTCGCGCCAGTAGCTTTGACAGCGTTGCATGCTGAAAGTATGAGCACAGAGTATGGAGCCCTGCATATGTGTAGCACATGTGTAAAAGCTCTGCCTATCCGCGGATTACCCCCGGACCATCCGCCACAAACGTGTGTGGTCGCAGAGTGTAGAGTGAATAACTGAGTTTGTACTATGAAATGCTTTATCGGATGTATTGCGGGAGCAATTTAATCTCTTAAAAGAAAAGTATTAATGGGGAAAAAGAGTTGTTCCTTACGCCAAGAAAGGCCTGATTCTCACCAGAGATCGAGTTTAGAGCATTCTATTCTCGCCAAAAATGCTGCCTCTAGAGAAATGTAAAAAATGCAGGGGCATCAATCGTCACCAAAAAGCGTGCTCTTGTTTGAAGGGAAAGGGCGGAAAACGTTCTTTGGGCAAAGAAAACCCAAAACGTATAAGCCACAAGAGAATAGAAGAAAGACATTTGGTGGAACTCAGCCTCCTTTCCCCCGTAACGTGTGCTTGCGTTTATTTATGTTTTTTTCGACAGTTCGCAAGTTGCTGCTAAATATAAGGTTCAAAGCACGCAGTTGTGGGTTCGTAGTTAATGCTGAAACCGATAGGAGGTGTTATCATTATTGAATACTGTGGGATATTTTCCCAGTTATGTACTCCTGTCTTACCATGAAAAGTAGTGCGCTGCGGTAGGTGACCGCCTTTCCTCTCCAACTTTCTTATTGTCGGACCTAAGTAAAATGGCACAATGTTATTAGTCTGTGCTTTGTTAATGTTCATGTTTAGAAATTGCGCGTCTGCTTAAAATGGCTGTTACAAAGCTATATAAAAAAGAAATATATATATATATATATATATATATATATATATATATATATATAACATTAAAATTTCCTTTCCTTTGAGCAGAATAAAAAGTTTATTCTCTGAATGAAGTTTCTTTCTCTCTCTCTCTCTCCCTCCTTTGAGCTCACCTTCTGGGCGAAGTGTCGCAGACTCCCAGACTATCTCATAACCTAAATCGTCTTTCCAGCTGCGCGCACACCCTCCCCCTTCCCCAAATGTTTTTTTTTTTGCAAGGTTTAAATCGTTTCTTAAAAAATGGTGTCAGGAGACCACCCAATCAATATTTTGCTGGAGAGTCACGTACATGTTTAATAAAGCCAAAAATTCAACTGCTCGAAACCGAGAGACGAGCACGGAAGCTCATGGCCGGAAATCACGTAGCTACGCCCGACTGCGTTTTTTTTTCTTTTTTTTCTTCCGCTTCTGGTCTTAGAAGCAGACGAAGACGACGACGAAGCTACGTGTACCGTTTGTCGTGCGATTGTTTCGCACTTCTTCCCTTCCGCTCGATGTTGCGCGCTTGCTGATCGATTGGCCGGTACCACGATCGCCAGTTCCGAAGTAGCGGCCCCACGTCCGTCGCAACCTTGGTACGTCGTGCGCCGCCGCAGCGTCGTCAAGTCCGCGGTATGTCGCCCCATTGAGAATGATGTGTACATGTACTTCCTGCGATCTCTGCAACATCTGTTGTATTTTTTTTTTCGATCAACGTATTTACAGTTTTTTGGAGGCCACAAAAATGGGGTTCATCTTCTTTTCTAATTTAATATTGAATGTGTACCTTAGATTACGCAGGACTTTGAATATATTTGGTACACATATTTTTTAAGAAAAAGTGACCATGGAAACGAGAGTGAGCGCGACTGAATCCGGCCAATTCTCGACCGGCTGATTACGGGCGGAAAGAAAACCGATTTCGAGCCGCAAAAGGTCATGTTTAAATAACAACATCGGTGTCCCTTTAAGTTTAAATAAAAAAAAACATCACTGTCCCTTTAAGTTAATATAACATTTCTAAATACGATAAAATGGAATACGATAAAGAGAAATGCTTTCGCCGTATTCTGACTTGGAGAGTTCCTTGTACAAAATAATCAAATAGATTTTTTTATGCTTGCGTTTATGTAAATTGAATGCGCAGATTGCGGGTCGAATGCGGTTTTGAATTTTGCGGATGTGATTCGGATGCTGATGATCAAACTGTTATCCGCGCAGGGCTCTACACATGTGTGTGAACCAGACTTCAGCCGTCATAACGGTCATCTAACTTACGGAATTCACCTACTTCTCACAGGACTCTGCAGACTGGCGCCGGTCACGCCGTTGGGTAAACCCACGGGAAAGTTCTTACTGCTTGATTGGCCTATTTTAAGCTCGTCACAAGCCACACTCCGTCCCGGTCACAACACCCCCTTTCATATAAACTAATGTCCAAAGCCCCAGCGAGCCAAACGGGGCGTCGGAGCGAAGCACGTGACAATGTACGTGAGGGAGGATTTGATTTGTCACGCTCGTCATGCACTACGTTGCTCCGAGTGGCTCGAGGATGCCGCAGCGGTCACCCTTTGCCAAGTTATACTGAAACGGGAGTATACTCTCCAATACCAGTCCCCGAGAAAGACACCATGAGCGATCGGGAAAGGAAAGAACTTGGAAACGACTATGACGGCAGTAACAGAAGGCACCCTATACTCACGGAAGATACTCGTTGCAGCCTTCGACGAAGAGAGTCCGCTGTCGTTGCCTCTGCCAAGCTGCTACGGGCGCACGATGTCTTTTGTCGCCTTTATATAGGATTCGGCGAGCGCGGCGTGGACGTCACTGGCGTCTTAGCCGCGGAGTTATCTCTGAACGCACGCGCGCTCTCCTCGAGCAAACGTTTACACGAAGCGTCCGGGGTCAGCGCGGGTCTGCTAACAAGGCGGAGGATGCGTCCAGCGGATCGTTCGCTCCCGTCGACGCGCTTTAAATCCAGCCAAACGGGGATTATCCAGTGTCCCATTGACGCGCGGATTTCTCGGAGATCCATTTTTAGACGCGCCAAAGCAGCAGAGTCGCTGATTTGGCATGTGCGTTGTATTGTTTGGTCCGTGGCGCTGCCGCAAACTCGGTAGTAGTGCGAGTGCGGTGCGCAGAAGACCGGCGAATAAAGATGAATGAATGTTTGCTTAAATTTGCTTTCCTCGAACTCTTTTTTTTCTTGGGGGGGGGCAGTGGTGTAAATTTATGTTTCTTTACGTCGTACGACTTTCAAGTTACGGCGCCGTAACATCAAATAGAAGCAATCAAGGCCTGCGCACACCCTCTTCTTCCTCCATGAAACGTTATCACAGTCGGATGACGCCAACTCGGCAATTGGACTCGAACCCGATGTCGAGCGTTGTTCGACGCGTTGATTGGACACGAAGCCCAGCCGAGCAGTGACGTAGCACTCTTGTCCAATCAGGTGCCTTCGCTCGATCTCACTGTGATGACGTCAAAATTTGAGTGCACAGGCTTCGATTATTCTAGATGTTGCTGGCTCATCACGACGTCTTCTAGCATCGCGGGTATCAAATCTTAGATTGATCCTTGGGTGATTTGAGATAAGATTGACCAAAGGGTGGCTGGTCGACATTTTTAAATCAACAGATTTTTTATGCTATTGTTGTAATGTCTGGTATAAACAAATCCGCACTTAGTTTTGACCAGAAAAAAATTGGGGCAGGAAAAGTTGTAAGGCATGGAGAGTGGACAGTTGCATTAACGCGCACTGATGGAGGGGCACGTTTGAAAGTGAATAACTAAAACGATAAAATTAGGAAAATTTTAATACTTTTTAGAAAAAAAAACTATTGGTACAGCTTGCTTGTAATATATAGTAATAATATTTATTTAAATTATATTTCTTTTTCTAAAAACTGCCAAACATGCTTGCTCGAACGACAAACGGCAAAATTTGGAGGCCTGTATCTCATGAAATAATTTAATCACCATCATATAATTTTCAGATAGTATTCGACTTATATATGGCTATTATTTACATATGTATATTAGATAGATCAGTGATAGAGTAGTCGTGATATAGTTAGGGAAACATGGGTTAATAATCAAACAAGAAAAATTCCGATGCAAAAAACAAAACAAAAAACACACCACTTTTGATTTTTTTTAAATTTGGGTAACTTGTCATATTCTATTGGGGCATTCATTTCTATTAAAAACATGTTTCATTATTTCATTGAGAAAGAAGACGTAACTCCCCAAAGTAGGGTCCTTTTTCAAAGCCTACACGTAGCAGTGCCTTATACGAGAAGTGACTCTGAGTTCCAGTTTCAGGAAACTACACACATCTTTCATATATTTTTATTCAGATGAGGTCATTGACAACTAGAGCAATCGGTCACACAGTAAAAGTGAGGAGAAACTATATACAGAATTTTACATACAGTGTACAAAGAGGTATCATATTAGAGACTAGTGATTCGAGTAAAGATGATGCAGTGTGAAGTTTTACTTTCCGGTATATTTTATATTTAGAATTAAAAAAAATTACTTCCACACACAAAAATAAAAATAGAATAATAAAATTGTTTAGGTTGGCTATGTATTTCCGGGTACAAACAATTTCAGGTGAGGGGTGCCACCGCGCCTGACTGTAGCAGCTTCGATACTCTCGGTGTACGAATGGATCGTGGCAAGCCGAGATATTTTATCCTGCGCGAGAATAACGTTTCGTGATTCTCGTATGGTGATCGTGTGGTGAAAAATGTCAACCAGCCACCCTTTGGTCGATCTTATCTGAAATCACCCCCCCCTTCCCCACTTTTGCGTCGCCATTCTTGCTGCAGACGGCTCTGCTCCGAACAACAGCTTCGCCACACAAGCAGTGGCGATGTGGCGAAGCACACTTCGGTATGTTTGAACTGGCCGTGCAACGATAGTGGGTAGGAATATGTTTTTTCCTTTTTTACAAGCTTACTGTCACTAGTGCCGCCCAAGTATACTCACGTACCGCCACTGACCAAGGAGCTTGTTCGCCGCGTAATTTCAAGGACAAAACCGGACGTCTTCTTGTAGTCTTTCCTCCGAAAAACTCGATGACAAATTTGTGGGGATCGCATTGTTGGCGTTGTGAACATTGCGATCCCAAGGATTTCGTCATCAAGCATTTGCGATTCCTGCGGTAACGATATTTAAATATGGCTCATACGCTCATACAGTGCGTACGAGCAAGGCGTGAACATTCCATTTGGGCTCGTGACAATGAACGTCTGTATACACGTCTTGCACGTGACATGGCTGCTTGCTCAAGCAATCCCCCCCACCCCTCTCCCCAAAACATATGAATAGAATACATACGTATGTTTTGGCGCACAGTGTCTTGATGGCATTTCA
Source organism: Ixodes ricinus (assembly GCA_037355805.1). Classification (NCBI taxonomy): domain Eukaryota; kingdom Metazoa; phylum Arthropoda; class Arachnida; order Ixodida; family Ixodidae; genus Ixodes; species Ixodes ricinus. Next base: position 86,478 of record JAZHYW010023939.1, read on the forward strand.
CCGCACCCTATGGAATTCACAGTTTTTCAACGACAATCTAGATGGCGCTTCAAACGACGGGAGGCTGAAGTGTGTGAGGGAGAAAAAAGGGGGGGGGAAGGGGGTACCCTCTTCGCGGGAGTTCCACGACTGATCTAATCTAGTGACGTCGGTGTCAATCAATGCCCCGAAAATTCGCGTGTAGTGGCTCGTGCCCAATCGCTGTGATGACGGGAGATAGCCGAACCTTGACAAAGGGGAGTTTTAGAGTAGGGGGTCCCTGTGCTTTCGATCACCCAAGCATCTTGGGGGACCCAAATTCTAAAACTCTAATGTGTGGAACCCAGCGCGTGCACTGGGCTTTGCCAACCCCAGCGCGTGGCTATGATAAACTGCATATAATCGGCTCCTGGTCACGTGGCCGCTTATTCTGGCTGCGAGTTGAGGAGGTAAACGCTGCTCATATTCCTGGATTTTTTCTTCTGCGACTGCCGCTGCGTGGAGAAAATAACGTAACGTGCGTGTTTCACAGGTTATGAAATGTCGAGAAATAATCCTAAGCGGTATTTCCTCAAAGTAACACGGCAAAACAAAAAGGAGACGTGCCCACGCGGAAATCGTTTGGATAACAAAGTAAGTTTAGAATCCGCCAGGGTACGAATCTTCAATTATATTTTGCAACCTCGCAGGAACTCCTTAAGCTGTCGATTTGACAGCATGAAGGGCGTAAGTTAGGCCGGTACTCTTCAGCCAGCTCCAGGTCTGCGTCAGAGGGTTGAAGAAGCTGCCGTGGATGAGCCGGACATGGCAGCCATCTGCAAAAAATAGATAAATAGATCGGCAATTATATCTCTTCATACGCCGCGATTCTCGCCGCTGCGAAAGCTTCAAAAACAACAAAAAGAAAATAAACGGTACAAAGGGAGGACGCAGCGACGCTAAACACGGCGTCGCGTGGCGGAAGGCTGAGACTTGTATCCGCTACGTGCCTCTTAAAACGCACTTCTGCATATGACGATTTGATCGATAGGTCAAAAATGAAACTGCGAACCTTTTTTCCTTGCGTGACACATTATGGTGAGGATTTGGTGGAATTTTGTGGACCATTCAAAACAGCTGCAATCCGGAGTTGGTCGCTTTCTTTTCCGATTTTAGATGTGATAGAAGCTATTCATTTTATAGACTCTCATAATGCCATTACTGCAGCGTGTTCAGTTACGCCAACCAGGAATAAGCTTACCTAACTTGTACGTACCAAAGTTCAACAGGACCTCGGGTATGGGCCTTGCGGGCATTGTAGGCAATTAGGCTGTGGATAGACTGGCCGCGTCCTCCTATAACCTTTTATCTTCACATGCCCGCATACCGTACCATGACCTCAGAATGACCATAAGGCTCGCATTTTTACAACTGTTTGCTACACCTGCCTCACCCATCGATACCTTCTTGTTGGTGAGGAACCACCGGTGTGCGATCACTGTGGAGACACTTTGTCTGTTCTGCATATTTTTTTTGCCCTTGTCTCTGACAACAACACCGGTCCTTGTTTTCCCGAGCTTTATAGGTAGTGCATTGCATGCCATCTTACCCTGTTCCTAGGGGAGCCGCCTCTCGTGTCAATTGACCGTCCTTTAGCTTTTCTAGAAAATATAGGGATTTTACACAAATTATAGCCGAATTTTATTCTTAGTCTAACTTTTCTAGTTTACCTTGTCTGCTGCAGTATAATCATAGGAGCTCATGTGCCATAAACCCGCAAACGACAACAAGTTCGATTACAGAGTTATGACATGAGGGAGCTATGAAGTGTGAGCAACTTCATGCCGAAAATATAGGTTACAGGGAATGCCACGTACTGGTCTCGAGCACATCTTCCATTTCTTCCGGTGGCAGAAACATGTCCCAGTCATGAAGTCCGGCGGGCACGATTCTGAAGATGTACTCGGCGGCAATCTTGACGATCAGGTACGACAGGAGCGTGCGATTGATTGTCGTGAAGAAGAGCGAGCCGCCGTCCTGCGGAAGCGGCGCGAATCACACACCGTCACTGGGAACCTTCTCGGTTAACTCGCGTTCACACAGAGCCTTAAAGGAATGTTTTTCACTTTACACGAGCTTACTGGAACTAGTGGTACTCAAGGATACTCGCAGGCAACGTCACTGGCCAAGAAACTCCTTTGTTGCGGTGTAATTTCAAGGACAAAAGCGAGCGTTTTCATTCAATCTCTCCGCAAGACTTGATGACGTAGCTGTGCGGTCGCATTACTGCCCAGTGAGGATATTTGAATGCGGCTTATAGATTGGACCCGAGCATTGCGTGGGCACTCGATTTGGGCTCGTGATAATTGATAGCTGGAGAAGCATTCGGGTATAGTGGTCCGTGTCCAATCGCTGCAATGACGACAATAGCCGAAATATAACAATGTCTGGAAGTGAGCGCGTTTCCTGTGCCTTGCCAACCCCAGTGCGTGGCTATGATCAACATTGGCGGCATATAATCGACTCCAGATCACGTAGCCGCATGTTCTGGCTGCAAGTTGAGTTGGGTGAATGCTGCTCGTTTTTCTTTAATTGTTTCTGCGACTTCGATTGCGTGTGGTGAAAAATGAACGGGTGTTTCACAGGTCATTAACGTCAGGGATCCGTTCTAAGTGGTATTTGCGCGAAGTACAAAAATCGTTGCATCGCCCCTTTAGAGCGGTACGGAAACGAAATGACGTAAGCACGAGCTCTCTACCCCTCGCTTCAAAGCCGATCAGCCAGAAGCGCAATGCCATAGCCTCCTCTATACTCTCAAACCCTGGCAGTTGGACGACGGAGCCATATAGAGTGCCCGGTCGCAGATTTGGAGCGCGCAGAGAGAGAGAGAGAGAGAGAGATGAAGCTTTATTAGGCCCAAAGATAATGAGCAGTGGGCCTCAGTCCAGGCCCCTCCGTTGGCATACTCGTACTCCTAAAAGCACTGGATGTACGCAGCCAGGTAAACTTGATCTGATAATGTGGTGGCCGTAGTCAGCCACTCGGGGATCTGGTAGCACAAAGCATCAAAGAGCCATTTCTCGGGGAACCCAGAGCCATAGTGGGGGAGCCTAGAGTGCCTCAATGTTGTTGGCCGCTACGCCTTGCTAGAGTGGCGACATCTTTAGGGAGGGCAAGTGCCGCCTTTTCGGGGATTCCCCGGTTTCCCCCGACCGCTCCCGGTGGCGGCCGCCATTTTTCCTCCCGCGTTGTGTTGACGCTCCACGCGTGATACCGGGAGGTCGCCTCGTTGGCCTCGTGGCCTCGTATTCACAACAATTAGGGTGCCTCGACAACAATGCCGGGCTGCTGCTTGCCGAAGTGCACAAATAACTCCCGAAACGGGTGGAGGCTATTTGACATTCCAACGAACGCCAAACAGAAGCGACTGTGGCTGACGCAGATGAAAAGGGACAACTGGGAGCCGACCCGTTCCTCGTCTGTGTGCAGTGTGAGTAGCAGCTACACAATATTGTGAGTATAAAAAATGTTGAAGTAAATCACCCTTAGCGTTTTAGAATCAAAGTACTGTCTGGCTTTAAGTAAAGTGTAGACCGAATATCCCAGTTTCTTACATACAGTTTCAATGTGCGGCTTCCAATTGAAAGAAGCGTCAAGAGTCACTCCTAGATATTTAACACATTCTACCATTTGAATGTGCTTATTACTTATTTTTATATTTTGTGCCTCTGTTGAAGTGGCCTTATATGAGGAAGCAAACATTATATAATTTGTTTTCTGGGGGTGTAAAGGTAGCTTATTGTTCGAAAACCAGTTCTCAATCTGTTTAAGGTCCCGATTGATCTCCCCTTCCAATATTTCCCAGGAGCTTCCGGTTTCAAGCAATACTGTATCGTCTGCGTACATTACCGCATGCAACTTGCCCATAGCTTGAGGTGAGTCATTTATGTATAGAGAGAAAAGAATCGTTCCCAGCACAGATCCCTGTGGCACTCCTGCCAACACCGTCTCACTGGTAGGGTACTGTTCCCCTGTGTTGACTCGTTGTGAGTGTGATGATAAATAGCTCTTAAAGAAATCCAAAGCAAAGCCACGAAACCCATACCTTTATTTGTTAACGAATATTTCATGATTAACGGTATCAAAGGCATTTTTATATCTAAAAAATACAAACTGCTATTTGATTCTTATTTAAGGCTGCATGAATAAATTGACTTGCACTTAAGACCACTGTACTAGTTGATTTAACTTTTTGAAACGTTACTGAATTGTTACTTGTCCAAAGTGAAATGTGAAATATTACTTGCCCACAAGGCATTTCAAAGGTAACCAAACCTATTGATTTTGGTCTCGGCACCACTGCCTTTTAAGGGAACAGGTAAACAAATGTATCGTAGTAGTAAACATACACACACACACATTGATATCTGTTTCTGCACCAGTGCCTTTTAAAAGAACAGTTGAGAAAACGTATTGCAATATTAAACAAAAAATGGTGGTCTCAGCAATGTATATTTAAGAGGAATAGCAGAGCAAAGGTATATTTGAAAAGAAAGCAAACAAAAAACTACTGCAGGTCCATGTCTATGCACTTATACCTTTAGACGACATATGTTCGATAGTATTTTAAAGGTAAAGTCGTGATGTTTCCCCTGTCTGCACCGACAGCTGTTTATGGGATGTCTTTATCTTGCATCTCTTGTCGTTAGGCAGCTGTTTTAAACTAGCTATTACATTTTAAGCCTGATTGACTCACTAGGGGAAGGACCATGAAAGACGTTAAAAAGTGGAATAGATGGCCTAATAAAATTCTTAACTTTTGCGATATAAAAGCGAATTGAAAAAAAAATATTTTTGCTTGTTTTTAGTTTAAAAGCCCGTAGTGCAAGTGTTACGGTGTTCATTATGAACATCCGTATAACCTTTAAAAGCGTGGATTTCTCGAAGAGTTCGCCCCAGGCCAGCCTAATACAAATCACAGCCCATCTATCATTTCAATTTTGTTAGGCAATAATACCGGCGAATTAAAAGGGCGATATATCGAGCTCAGCGTAATCGCGGTCTCCGCCTCGCTGGTGACTGCCTTTCATTTTATTCATTTAATCCGACGTCAAATACCGTAATCTGTTGCACAAAACGGTACCGCACATACACACTGTCCACAAACTTACATAAATCGGCCATCAGCAAGAAGCGGATCACAACACAAGCGGCAGCCGATGCCACTTTTGCCAACGGACTCGCCGCATGTGCGCACTGAATCGTCATTTTATATCATAAAACAGGTGCACACGTGACTCGAAGGGTGAGGTGACGCGTTCCTTAAAGCAGTCCTCCTTTATTTTAACAACTGATCATACCCAATAACAGCACAAGGAGCTCAAAGGGGAATGCGACGCGCTCTTTTCCATATACCCGGCCCGTCAAGCGAGAGGAAAAATGGCCACTCTTCTAGCAGACGACAGAGTTGTCCCCACTCCCCAAGGCGCAGCGGCCAACAACATTGAGGCACTCTAGGGGAGCCCAGAGCCGGACGTCAGCGCACAACTTTTGCAGCGGCGAGGACCCCGAAACACACTTGTTCGCTCGGGAGTAGTGTATTTCGGCGTCTCGCCGCAGCGGGCCGCTACGAACCCATGGAAGCAGCCGCTCAGCGTTTCCGAAGGACTGGGACGCTAGGCTTAGGACAGTCCCGCTACGAACCCGAGACCCGCACAACAGCACTTCCGAAGACGCGTACTTGTGACAGTTGTTTGCAGCAGACTAGGTCATTTAAGGACATTTTCCCCCAAACACCACAGTGAACGCCGAACGACTTGCACTCTTAAAAATAAGCAAGCTCATTAAAATATTGTCGATATAAACACTATTACGGCACGGAGAGACAATTTTACAACCAGCATTTTACACGTCATTCCTTTCTCCAATCAATGAAAGGCGAGAAAAGGTGCTTACTTTTTGTAAACACCGGGCGGGGCTTAGAGCAAGACTACCCCCACCTAGATAGAGCACTATATAGCTCCTTCGGAGCAGAGTAGCGCAATCTAGAACGCCGTCTCTCGGCGACTAGCGGCGAACGCCCGGAGGTTCCAACTCCGGTCAGAAATGCATGGGGAACGTGCGAAAATCGTTGTTTCTTCAATGTTGTGGAGATGTACGGAACGACAATAGTTTTTGACATAATAAAGGAACATTTTCGAATCATTTGCGCTGAGTTGTGTGCCAAGTAAGGACGTAATTTGTTTTTAAAAATTGCACGAGCGGCATCATGCAGCAGACGACGCGGCGACGTCACAGCGTCCACGTGACCCGCTCCGGCCAACCCAAAGAGCCCATCTCCGCTGCGTGCAAAAATCGTCTGCTTCAAACGCCATTGCCTTGGAAATTGCCTTCGCAAAATTTGCACACGCATCCGATATTATTAAAACTTAGATAAAGTGTTTAGTGCTTTACCAACTTCACGACAGACTAGTTTTGAAAAGTGTGAACTCGCCGTTTATTTTTTATTCAGCCGTGTTGTGTCGATCTCCATGTATTCTACCATAGGGCTGGCCGCCTCCTGGAACCCTGAGTACCACGTGACTCGCGCCGAGCTGCTCTGTCGGCCATGTTGTCGGCAAAACACGCGGATCAAAGGATTGCGCTACTCTGCTCCGTAGGAGCTATATAGTGCTCTACCCCCACCTAAATTGCGTCTATCGGCGTAAATACTGCTTTCTTTTTACAAAAAGATATTAAGCTTTTCAATATATTTTTCTCACTTCAGTGTCTTTTGTAAGAGTTACTATTAAAAGGTAATAAAGCTACCATTATGGGTTGCGATCAAAACGTTAAAGTAAATGACTTCCGTTTAACCTTAAAGCAATCCCCTTGTGCAGCGACACAGCGCTCCCACGCCTTTTGCCACTTTTAAAAAGCTCCTTGGAAGTGATCTTGAAGCGTGTCAAGCACCTTCTGCGATTCGCGCTGGATCTCGTTCATAATTCCAAAACGGCACCCCTTCAGCCTGAGCTGCATCAGAAGGAAGAGGCTGCTAACAATGTCCCGAATGGTTCTCCAAATATCCTCGTGCACAAGTTCCATAATTCCGTCGTCACTTTCAGGGGTTGTGCCCGTGGAAGTACGCCCTGACCCCTCTTCGTATTCCAGCAATGCTCTATCATCCTTGAAGCGTGAATGCCACTCAAACCACGTCGCACGACCCATCGCTCCTTCGCCATAGATGTGTCGAGTGTGACGCAGAATTTGATGTTCGCTCTTTGCTCTAGTTTGCAGTTCACGCTGATATTACCTATGTGTTCGTGCACGTGGTCACAAAAACTTTCTGTGGCGGAGCTTTAAACGTTCACAGAACGACGCCTCTTGGCGCTAGTATAGCGCATGACGCGCTGCGCATCGTTGTCCTGCTCTTTCTTTTTACCCTACAAAACTATAGTCTCGGATCTTTTTGATTGCACCTCGTGTACAGTTATTTGAACTGATATTTAATAAGTTCCAGATAGCGTTATATATTCGTATAAGTATGTATAGTTGCAGATTCAGTCACTCCCTAATTGTGCTATATAGGTCAAACAAAGCGTTGTATTTAATGATAGACTAAGTGAACATAAACGTTGTGTCAAAAACAAGGATCCATTATCCGAGGTCTCCAAGCATATTCAAGAGTGTAGGAATATCGTGCCTTTATGGAACTCTACAACCACAATTATTACAGAAAAAAAAACGACCACAAGCGCCTGTTGAAAGAGTCAATCGCGATAACGAAACATGGAAATGCAGTGAACAAGCCTTCTTTGTCTTTAGATGCGGAATGGAAGCGTTTTCTAAATCTCTAGTGGTATTGTTGTTATTATTTTTGTTTTTATGACGTGTCATTGTTGGTGCTGTCAGTTCATTTGTTGGTTTGACCCCACTGTTAGAGGCCCGGTGTTGTGTCTTTTGTGGAGAGAGGTGGGCTCGCGTCTTGTGTGGAAAGAGGTGATGTGAAGAAGGGTTCCCTTTCTTTCCTTCTTTTTCAACCCTATATAAAGGGTCCTTCCTCAATAAAGGTTTAGCTGTGTTTGAGACGTTCTCCTTCTCTTCCTTGTCGTCGTCTGTCATTACCTCAGTCTCGGGTTTTTCACTAAAATGTTTAATATACACCAGCTCACTTGCGCCCTTACGTTCTGCCCCTAAATTCTAATCGAGTCACATCCCGATTAATTATAAAATACCCCACGATGCCGAGGTGTGCTCCGATTGTAGAAAATACCTCGTCAGATTTTCATTTTGATTCAGCAGTGTGCTCGTGGTTTCGTTTACATTTAGGAAAATTTCGCTGTAAACTACCTCTCCCCACTTTAGCGGGGCGAACGCTGAACGGGGAGGCGACCTTCTCCCCACCACAGCGTTAGCTCTGCCGAAGTAGAAAGAGCTGGGAGCAGTTTACTTTGAACACTCAACCTGTCTTCGAGTAACGACGGTATTCAGTTACCGAAGCCGTAACCAATCACGATTCGGGACACTAAATTCTTCCAGAACAGGAAAAGACACCCAGGTGCATCTCCCTCGAATATTACTTTCATGCATTTTGATGTGGGTTTGCTGTAAACAATTTTCTGAAACTCAGTTTCGAACGTGCAGACTGATCGGCTCTCACCTCCGTCAGGGCCACGCAGCATTTCACAAAGTCTCTGTAGTTCTGGACGTGGTCGACAACTTCGCTGGCCACCACGGCGTCAAACTTCACGCATCGCCGCACGAGCTCTTCGGCTTCGACGGCCTCGTACACGACGGAGTCTCTGATTTCGGGGTCCCCGTCTGCGTGAGCTCTAGCGACCTCGATGCATCCGGGCGTGGGATCGATGCCGGTGACCGTGGCTCCTAGCCTCGCGAGAGGCTGCAATGTAACCCATAAAACATAAAACAATACAATTCACGAATTGTTTTAGAGCGCAGCTAGCGCCCGTTTCCGGCTTGAGTGGCATCACCGTCGGCGTCAGCGTAACCGCGCGATGCATTATGGGAAACTTCCCATAATGCAACGTGCAGGACCATCGTGACGTCACGAGGGCGTACGTCACGGCCTCCGTCGAAACGTCACGCGGGTCACCAGTGACGTTTCCCACAATGCACCCACCGCGCGGACGTTTCTGGCACCGCACGGTGCATTATGGGAGACGTCCCATAATGCAACGCGCGGGACCGTCGTGACGTTACTCGTCAGCCTCGTGACGTCACGAGAGACGTCACGAGGGCGACGTTTCGGCATCCTGCCGAAACGTCACCGCGGTACATTATAGGACGTTTCCCATAATGCACCGCGCGGACATTTTGGCACGGTGACGTTTCGGCACCGCGCAGACATTTTGGCACATTATTTTGGTGCATTATGGGAAACGTCCCATAATGCACCGCGGTGACGCGCGCGCTGCATTATGGGACGTTTTCCATAGGGTGCCTTCATGTGAGCTTTGCTAAGGGTGGAGACATCTGGCCATTTTGTCCCGTACTACTATCTTTTTGTTCAGAAGCGCGTGTCCCTGCACGCGTTTGTGGCGGTGACTGTGCTATGGCGACATTTTGTTTTCGTCGATTTCTTTGTATTTTAACCCGTGAGCGCGCTCTGTCAGCATCGGGTACTACAAAGGGTGGCATCACCCTAAATCAGGGGTGCACAACTCAAAAATGACGCGGGCCAAAAATTGTTTATTGGAAACTGCGCGGGCCGCACCTAGTGTGACACGTTACACCTTTTTGCTGCAGACAGGTTTTCAATATCCGGCATCATCGCACTGGTGGCCGTCTTCAGCACATCTCGCAGTGTCATGTCCGTCATAGAAGATCGAAGACGGTTCTTGTTGAGGGTCATCAGTGAGAACGTCTGCTCACAGACATACGTGCTCCCAAAAGTGATGCAAGCTTCAATGCGTGGTCCACAAGGTTTCCGTACTTGCTCCTGTCAAGGCTTCTGTAGAAGTCAAGCAGCTGAGACTCACGATGCATACTCTTCAGTTCTGGCGAGCACTGGAGGTCGATGAGTTCTAGCTGCAGCGTCGGACCTGTGTCTTCCGGTGCGACAGAAAACGGATCGCGGAACAAATCGTAGTTACTCTTCTCACTTTCGAATGCCTTGAATCTTTGCTGGAACTCGGAGAGCAGGTACTCAACCTGTGGAGCGTACGTCGCAGCTACCGTCTTCCGATTTTCGCCGGTGGGAAAGAGCTTCTGGCAGGTTGGAAAGTGAACTATGCTTCCACCCCCAAGCTGCAATTTGAAGAGGCGCAGCTTTCCTTGGAACGCGAAGATCGCGCTCACCATGTCCGAAATGAGATGGTCTTTTCCTTGGAGAGCTATGTTAAGCGTGTTCAGATGGCTTGAAATATCGGTGAGGAATGCCAGATCCCACGACCATTGTTCTTCCTCCAGCTCTGGTATGTGTTTCCCTTCCTCTTGCAAGAAAGCGATGATGTCGGCCTTCAGCGCGACGAAGCGACTCAGAACATTCCCACGGCTTAGCCAGCGAACTTCAGCGTGATACGGGATGTCCATGTGCTCACTCTCCATTTCTTTCAGGTACTCTTGAAATTTCCTGTGCTTCAGTCCCCGAGCACGTATAAAGTTGACAACCGAAGTCACGACCTTCATCACATGGTCAAACTTCATCACTTTGGCACAGAGTGCTTCCTGGTGAAGCACACAGTGATATTGCTTCAGTTCTACACCACTGAACGCTTGAAGTAAGGCAACGGCTCCGCTTTCTCTTTCCCATCATGGCTGGGGCTCCATCGGTGCAGACACCTGCGAGTTTTTCCCATGATAGCTTGAGCTTCTCGATGACGTCTTTGACCTCCTTGCTGATCTCTTCTCCCGTAGTCCATCCGTGCATTGAGCAAAGCTCTGCCAGCTCCTGAGTCACTTCGAAGTTTTCGTTCACACCACGGATGAAAACAAGCAGCTGTGCTGTGTCTTTGATGTCTGTGCTCTCATCTAAAGCAAGAGAGTAGTAGACAAAATGACTGCAACTCCTCTCCAGCTGTTTTGATAGGTCGTCGGCAATGTCATGCACACGTCGTTGTACTGTCATTCTTGATAGGCTCATGTTTTGGAAAACCAACTTCTTGTCCGGGCACATCTCCTCAGAAGCAATCATAAGACATTCCTTGATGAAGTCGCCATCAGTCTACGAACGACCTGAACGAGCGATCTGTCGAGATATCTGAAAAGACGCCCGCGTGGCTGCTTCAGATGTGTTCTTTGCTTTCGTAAAAATGCTTTTCTCAGCAAGCGAATTCCGTTTTACGTCCTCGGACTTTGTTTTTTCTCTCCGAATCCGAGAGAGCGCTTTAGTCGCGGGCATGTTTGGTCTCGTAGTGGCGTCGAACGTTGTATTCTTTAGGAGCCGCGAGAGATTCTCGACATACAAGACATAAGCACTTCGATGCGTTCTCAATGAAAAAGTACCTCCATGTCCACTCCTGGTGGAATTTCCGGCCCTCCTGGTCGATTTTTCTCTTCTTTGGAAGTGCACTCATATTCCAAGCGTGACACGACTAGCTTTTCTCTATCTGCAACAAGCTGTCACTGATCATGTCCCAACAGGAGGGGAGAGGGCTGTAGCCTCCGTGGAGAGAGGGAGGAGGAAACGGGATGAAGAAGAACTGGAACAAGGATAGGGGAGGGACGCACATGTTATGGGGTCATAACGCACTGGATGGCTGTACAGGCTTTTGTATTGTTGTTTTCTGTGGGTCTAGTGGAGAGGGAATATTTGAACTGAGGAGTTTCCCCCCGGAAAAGAGGACTCTGAGAAAAGTAGGTCAACGGGTTCGAATGCTTTCTGCCAAGTCAACGGCCGCAGTGCATTGAATGACACGGTGAGCGGTTTCTGCGCTCAGCTGGGCCGCGGGCCACACAGAAAGTGCCCGTGGGCCGCATGCGGCCCGCGGGCCGTATGTTGTGCACCCCTGCCCTAAATAGAAGTACATTGAGGCACCCTAGTTTCCCATAATGAAACGCACGGGAGGGAGGAGGAAGGGGGAGTTGGAGAAAGAAGGAGAGGAAGAGGGGGAAGAGACAAGGAGCAGGGAGGAGGAGAGGGTACGGATGAAGAGGAGGGGTATACAGTCCTCTCCCAACCCTCTCCTCCTCCTCCTCAAGAGCTGCGCTCTAATTCGGCATTACAGGAAGTTGTAAACGTCTTTCATTTTTTTTAATGATTATCTAAAGCAATATAATATGTTGCTTAGAAAACTTTAACATGCAGTCACGAGGAGCGACACAACAATTAGAGGAGTCGCGTGACCCCGCCTATCTCCCGCCTTGTCCTTTTGTTTCGGTTTAACATTTTTTTTTGTTCTTTTCGCCAAATATGACGCAGCTCTGCAGGTAAACATTAATGGTGTCTGGCACCACATTGACACCATATGAATGTCTGCGGCCTCATAGGAGTCCGCGCTTGTCAGTCCAGTGAAATATCTTTTTGGTCATACACAGAAGAAACATCCACTTTTGTGTGATTTTTTTTGTGCCTGACAATTCAAGTTTATTTTTTCTAGCAGTTGGTTGTGTTCCTTTATCATGTGGATAAAATCGCCAATCACTTTCACAAGCTCACATGGGCCCCAAAGTATACATGGTTGAAGACTACAATCCTAGCGATGGACAAGAAAAAAAGTGCATTTGTGGGATGTCAGAGATTTTTTAATCAGCTAAGGCTGACACATTAATAGACCAGACTTGACCCTGTAAGTGTGACGTCACCGCTCCAAAGTAAACCGTTGCTAGGAGCGTTGTTATGGACAAATACAGGGTGTCACAAAAGAAAATTTACACGGTCTTTTTACCGCAAAAATAAACTAGGCATCGCCGAACGCTCATTCTCCGCCCAAGGGTAGTGCTAGAGGTCACAACCAGATGCCAAAGTTTCAGCCCGATCCGATAACTTAATCAAAAGTTATAAGTGATTTTCTGAAAATTTCAATGGGAAAATGGCGGCCGACGGAGTTTTCGAATACATGGGGCTCCATGGCACCAGAAACCAAAACGGGCAAAAATGGGCTCCATTTTCCCATTGAAATTTTCAGAAAATCACTTAAAACTTTTGCTTAAGTTATCGTATCGGGTTGAAACTTTGGCATCTGGTTGTGACCTCTAGCGCTACCTTAGGGCGTAGAATGAGCGTTCGGCGATGCCTAGTTTATTTTTGCGGTAAAAAAGATCGTGTAAATTTTCTTTTGTGACAGCCTGTACATGCATGGAACTGGATTTTGCTCCGAAAGAAGGATCGGTCAAAAATCGGACGTGGAATTTAAACGTCTAAAATTGGGGTTGTGGGGATATTTATACAGCGTGTAGTTGGTCAGCCATTTTTTAAAGTTGCGACGAGTCACTCGCTGTAAATGAGCAATTTAGCCAGTGCGGTACAACCGCTAGCCTGGGGTCTTTAACGTGCATCACGCAGTGGTGATACACGACCGCACGCCGGTACGATGCTCATCCAGATCGAAACGGGCAGGGGTGGGGCATAACGTCTAAAAGTAAAAAGAATAGATATAGGGAGCCTAGATTTCACACATACCACGACAGAAGTTTGCCGAGCATCGTCTGTTTCTGAAATATTTGCGACGACAACTTCCGGTCCTCGAGACGTCTCGAAATGTCTGCTGCAGACGACGAACACACACGGAATGACTGAAAACAATGCCGTCTGCAACAGCTGGAATCGTTGGCACAATGATACGATTTTGATTTATTTCTTTATGTGGAACATGGCAGGCCTAAGAAAACTAATCAGGCTTATAAGAACGACTTGTATTTGCGTGCGATACGGGATACTGTCTGACAAAAATCATCACACGCATGGAGATCTGCTAAAACTACAACGAGAAAAAGCATCTGTTTAGAACATGATATAAAAGCAGCGTTGGGCTCTCTTCTTTATTTTGCAGTTGAAATACGTTGTAGTGAAGGAGCAAATATTTTTACTCTAAGATGAGCGGTTTGAGACCCCAAAGTTCGTTTTCCAGGCTCACAATATGGTTGTGTGTTTTGTACCTGCTTGTAATAATCACACTGAGAAAAAAAATCCTACAGATTCTTGAGTTTTAAGTAAGGCCCCGAATAGCGAAAGTGCTGAATAAAACCATCGGGTATAGGGTGCCTTCATGTGCGCTTTGCTTGGGGTGACGACATCTGGCCATTTTGTTTCGAACGCTTATTTTTATTTTTTTGTTGTGAAGCGCGTGAAAGAGCGTGTCCCTGCACCGCTCGTGGCGCTGACTGTGCTATGGCGACATTTTGTTTCCTGCGATTTCTTCGTATTTTCTCTGCGAGCGCGTGCTGTCGGCATCGGGTGCTATTCGCGCGACCTATAGGGGACGCCACTATCGGGCAAATATGGCGGTCGAATCCAGGTCGTGCCGTGCCATGTGCCAGCTCAACCAACGCGCTCAACGCACAACGCTGGGGCATCAGCGAGCGGGAATTGGACTCCAAATGGTTCGCCCCGCTTTTTTATTCTCCACGTTTCGAACCTGCGGCGATGTGTTCGGGTAAGCGAGCTTCCAGAGGCTTGACTTTCTTTGAGGAAACGAGGAAAGGACTGCCCATTGTCCTTCCACTGTGCTGATGAACGTTGAGAAACGCAAAATGTCTGGCTCACGCGGTTCCATAGGTCGCGTGCAGAGCAACCTGGGTCACAAGGCGATACTACGGTTACGACACAGACACCGGTAGAACTGTTCTGTCGCGCAATCCACCGACAACATGCAAACACGGAAGCCAGAAGAGACGAACAGAAATCGCGAAAGGACCTGGTCCGGCCAGTTCAGTGTTTTCCCGCTAGGTGTCGTTCGTTTTGCTGGAGTCGCGAATACTTCGTTTCAGCTTGGGTCCAGACGCAGCCGATGCTACGAGCGCGAGCGTGTGGCCCTGAACAGTGCTTGCATTGCACGAGCGCCCGTGCTTGGCAGGGACGCTGAAAGCCCAGAGCTCGCGCTTGTAGCATCGCCTGCGTCTGGACCCAAGCTGAAACGAAGTATACCAACGATGGCATCACCCTGAACAGAAGGACATTGAGGCACCCTAGGGTGCCTTCATGCGCGCTTTGCTTGGGGTGATGACATCTGGCCATTTTGTTTCTAACGCTTATTTTTATTTTGTGTTCTGAAGCGCGTGAAAGAGCATGTCCCTGCACGCGCTCGTGGCGCTGACTGTGCTACCGCGACATTTTGTTTCCTGCAATTTCTTTGTATTTTCCCTGTGAGCGCGTGCTGTCGGCATCGGGTACTACAAAGGGTGGCATCACCCTAAAAACATTGAGGCACACTAAGGCACCCTATACTTCGTCTCACCTTAGTATGGACTATTGTTAGCCGCGCGTGCTTAAAGCGCGAGCTATAGTTTCTTCGAATAGAAGCCTCGGCGGCTGCACGAGCGCTCGTGCAGCGAGTGCTCCAGTCAAGGCAGTCAAGGCTAGCCGCTCGCGCTAGCACAGCATTCGCGGTTGGTCCATGCTAAGGTGAGACGAAGTATAATCGGGTAAATTGAATGGCCGCGTGCATGACCAAGAAGAAACGCTTCCCCAGGTGCAGTCGTATTTTTAATTGTGCCTAAATTTTTTATATTTTGTGGCGCATGTTCCAAGAAGAACAATCCTTTTTATTTTAATGTCCAGACATGTTTAGTTTCTCAGAAGAAAAAAAAATCTCAAAGAAGCGGGAAAGAACTACGAGGTTTTGACGGTTGTCGTGTGTGGCGTTTTCGAATCACTCTCAATCTTTAAGTATTCAAAACAGAGCGTTTATATTTTTTTTTGCGTGATATATATGCAAGTAGGTAAGACGACATTATAACTACTCTTTGTTATTCGTCGCCCCATTCTTTGTAAAAATCCCCAAACATGCCTCCGCGAACAACTGTGACCTAAACTGCGGATTTTTAGAGCGTCGCTCTTAGGCGCCCGATTCCGGCTCGAGCGGTGTCGGCGTAACCGTCAAATCACGTGACCCCCCCCCCCCCCCCGAGGTCACGTGACCCCCCCAGCAAGGGGGAGGAGGAGTAGCAGGCAGGATCACGAGGTGAAGAGGAGGGAGGAGGGGTATACCCTCCCTCAGTACCCTTCCCTCCTCCTCCTCAAGAGCTGCGCTCGAATTCGGCGTTGCAGGGAGTTGTAAACGGCTTTCATTTTAATGCGAATAGCATTCTTGGATACTTCACGCACTTTTCGTCTATCTATGTATCTATCTGGCTATCTAACCTCTACGCCGCGGGTCGATAAATAAATAAAAAAGACCGGCGCCGGCTGGGATTCGAACCGTTGACCCTTTGATCAGCAGGCAGACGCGCTAACCACAGAGCTATGAAGGCAGTCATTCAACGCACTCTAAACGGTTGTTTATATCTTTACCATAGGACGCGCTCTGTACAGCGCTCGTTCACAGCTACCGGTGCGCGAGGCAGCACTGCCACTAGCTCACCCTCTCCCGCGCTCGGGAGAGGGTGATGTAGCGGCCGTGCTCAGCCTCACGAGAGCGGAATGAGCCCTCGTGCATGGAACGCGCGCGCACCGGTAGCTGTGACAGCGCTGTAAAGCGCGTCCTATGGTAAAGATATAAACAACCGTTTAGAGTACCGTTGGTTGAGACTATACTTCGTTTCAGCTTGGGTCCAGACGCAGGCGATGCGACAAGCGCGAGCTCCGGGCTTTCAGCGTCCCTGCCAAGCACGCGCGCTCGTGCATTGCAAGCACTGTTCAGGGCCACACGCTCGCGCCCGCAGCATCGGCTGCGTCTGGACCCAAGCTGAAACGAAGTATAGCTGAGACGCCAGAAAGTCTGGTCGGTACCATTTTGAGTGCTTGTGCGTATGGCGCGTGCTTTGCTCGCCTTCCTAAGTGACACAAACGCACGTGCTGGGCTGCGGAGATCGTGCGCAGGGCTGTGAAAGTGTCAACAAATTTAGAATCGCCTCAAGAGTGGGCTGGCGTATCTAGAGTGTGCCGGCCACCTGACGAACGCGCATAACTCCGCACCGTTTGATGCTATTCGCATTAACGTAGATAATCATTCCCAAAGGATGGGTTCTGCTGATTTTTTTATTCAGTCGACGATGTTTAGTATCGCTTTTAAAATAATACCACGTGTGTAACCTTTCATTGCCTTCCACATTAAGCGAAGTTTGTGCCTTTATCATGTACGAGTACTAAGAAATAAATTATGAAACCGAGAAGGTTTTCACTTTTCGTTCAATTTCAGCACGCTGTATAAAAAAAAAACATTTTTTTTTCGCGTCGCGTTTTTTTTTACAATTTTGTTTTACCCAGAATACATTCCGTTAGAGGTATATGCACTGGTTTTGAGTTTTAAGCCTCTAAATATGCTAAAAAAAGAGCAAATGCCGATGGTGGGTTTTTACGATTGTCGTGTGTGGCGTTTTCGAACCACTCTTAATCTCAAAGTATTCAAAAGAGAGCTTCTATATTTTTTTATTGTTATATATGCAAGTGGGTAAAACGACATTCCTACTACTATTTATTATTCGTCGATCCAATTTTTGTAAAAATCTCCAAACATGCCTCCGCGAAGAACTGTGACCTATACTGTGGATTTCTTTTTTTTGTTGGAGGGGGGGTCGGTTATGCTTAGTATCGCTTTTAAAATAATACCACGTGTAGAACCTTTCATTGCCTTCCAAATTACGCAAAGTTCGTGCCTTTATCATGTACGAGTACTGAGAAATAAATTATGAAACAGAGAAGGTTTTTACTTTTCGTTCAATTTCAGCTAGCACGCTGTATAAAGAAAACAAAAACATTTTTAATATTTTTTTCTCTCGTCGCGTTTTCTTCACACCATTCTTTTACCCAGAATACATTCCGTTAGAGGTATATGCACTGGTTTTGAGTTTTAAGTCTCTAAATATGCTAACAAAAATGATTCGTTCTGATATCAACATGAATTTCGCCTTAAAAATATAAAATTTCGCATTTAAAAATCTAGGTTTCCAATAGGAAGTATATTTTACACTAATGTTTTACAATATTATACTTTGATATTTCTAACGTAGTATACATTATGTAGCGCATAGGGTTTAGGCTTGAGGCCTCTCCAATCATGGCACCTGCGGAAATTGTCTGAAAACCCGCTTTCCACAGTTGCGATTTTGGAATTGCAACGTTTGGAATTGCAAACTTGTTATTATACGCCTAACGACATCAATGTCTTTTATATGATTATTTATTAAACGTCCCCTAGATTATTACAATAAAAAATAAAATATACAGCTTTAAAACATAAACCCATCATCAGCATTTGCTCTTTTTTTAGCATATTTAGAGGCTTAAAACTCAAAACTAGTGATTATTTTTCTATCGGAATGTATGCTGGCTACAAAAAGGGTGTGAAAAAAACGCAACGCGAGAAAAATTATTTTTCTTTTTTTACAGCGTGCTGAAATTGAGTAAAAAGTGAAAACCTTCTCTGTTTCATAATTTATTTCACAGTGCTCGTACGTGATTAAGACACAAACTTTGCATAATGTGGAAGGCAGTGAAAAGTTCTATACGTGGTATTATTTTAAAAACAAAACTAAACATAGTCGACTAAAAAAAAAATCCGCAGTTTAGGTCACAGTTGTCCGCGGAGGCATGTTTGGGGATTTTTACAAAGATTGGATCGACGAATAATAAATAGTAGTTGGAATGTCGTTTTACCGACTTGCACATATATCACAATAAAAAATATCGAAGCTCTCTTTTGAATACTTTGAGATTGAGAGTGGTTCAAAAACGCCACACTTGGACAATCGTCAAAACCCACCATCGGCATTTGCTCTTTTTTTAGCATATTTAGAGGCTTAAAACTCAAAACCAGTGCATATACCTCTAACGGAATGTATTCTGGGTAAAAGAAGGGTGTGAAAAGAATGCGACGCGAGAAAAAGAAAAAAGTTAAACATGTCTTTTTTTATACATAATGCTGAAATTGAACGAAAAGTGAAAACCTTAACTGTTTCATAATTTATTTCTCAGTACTCGTACATGATAAAGACACAAACTTTGCTTAATTTGGAAGGCAATGGAAGGTTCTACAGGTGGTATTATTTTAAAAGCGGTACTAAACATGATCAACTAAAAACAAATATCCGCAATTTAGGTCACAGTTGCTCGCGGAGGCATGTTTGGGGATTTTTACAAACATTGGAGCGACGAATAATAAATAGTAGTTATAATGTCGTCTTACCTGCTTGCATATATATCACACTAAAAACATATAGACGCTCTCTTTTGAATACTTTGAGATTGAGAGTGATTCAAAAACGCCACACACGACAATCGTCAAAACCTCGTCGTTCTTTCCCGCTTCTTTGAGATTTTTTTTTCTCAGAAACTAAACATGTCAGAACATTTAAATAAAAAGGATTGTTCTTCTTGGAACATGCGCCACGAAATATAAAAATTTGAAGCAAAATAAGAAATATGACTGCACCTTGTTGCCTGAATCCGGGTAGTCATCGTACTCAGCAATGAATCGACGCGCTGCTAAGATCGCGCCTTTAGCGTCGAAACCTGAAATCTTTTCGCACCGACCTCGGACAGTAGCCCGCCTCCGCATCCAACGTCGAGGATCCTGAGACCCGCCAGCGGCTTCGAAGCGGACTTCGGCGCCTTCTCCGCCCGCCGCCTGGCCTGGAGCAGCCCGTCCCTGATGAGAGGAACCCGTATGGCGTTCATCCGTGAAAGGGGAAGAATTCGCCGTCGGGTTCCCACCACTGATGGGCAAGGGCGTCAAACTTTCTTCGGTTCTCCTCAAACACCGTCGACTGGAAGGTCGTGGCTGTTGGGGTGGTCGTAGACGCCTGCCTAAAACCGAGAAAAAGAGCGGTACCTAAGTCCGGGCTTGTGCCAAGGCTGCAGGTCTCTCGGATCAGATGGGATGCTACTGCTAGTAAAGCAGCAAGATCCATCCAGGGGCGTAATTGTCAGCTCAGGAATTTTCTGCTAATCCCAGAGGCCTTCGCCGTCGCGACGGGCTTTCCAGTACAAAACACCCGCCGTCTTTTTCTTTTTTTTGACAGGATTGTTGAGATTGGTTGCAACTGTGAGAATCTGTGAGGTGCTGCGTTGTTTTCCAGCAAACTGGTTGCCCTGTGTGGAACCCAGCTGGGTTCCACACAGGAGCAACTACCTGAGTGTTTGTTTGTCCCTTCTCGTTTTCTTCCTCAAGTTTAATCATCCCTACCAACCGCTCGTTCTGTCTTTGCTCCTTTAAGTTGCAACGTTATCGTGACCGGTACCACGACCCGACTAGCTGGAAATAATGGACCGGTTAGAAAAGCTGCTCGCTGGAATTCATCGCCTGTGGGCTTTCCGCTTACAGAGATGGCAGACGAAAGGGGCTGTCTGGTTGAGAGACAGTACCCCTAGTCGCTAGAACGTGCCAATTGTCAAAGGCGCATACGATGGCGAAATTTAGATTTGTGTAATGCTGATTAAAAAATCAGCTTCCCGTAGACATGAAAGTAGCCGCATTGTCTTCGACGTTACCTTTGGGACAACAGTACATAACTGCTTTAGCAAGTTGCGAAGAGATTAAATGAAAGAGTTGGCCTGTCTAATGGTATTTCTAGACTCATATTCAACTCCTCAAACCGTTCTTTTTTAACGTGAAATGTTTTTAGCTTCGGATTTCGCGAAGCCGTGGCTTGTAACATCACATGACTCAGTTTGCCCTCTAGATTTAGCGGGAAAAATGACGTCAAGTGACCTGAACACCAATTTAGTTTTTCCACTAAATTTAGTGGGAAAAGCGACGTCACATGACTTCGTGTCACGTGACCCACAAACAAATTCAGTTTCTCCTCTAGATTTAGCGGGAAAATTGACGTCACGCTGTGTTGACTGAAAGTTTGCCCGCTAAGTTGAGCGGGAAAATTGATACGTGTGCGGCCAGGGCCTGCGCGAAGGCTTCCCCGGTCGTCCCATTCGACTCGCTTCCCAGCAGTACGAGTGTAATTGCGCTAACTCCGTCGCTCGCCGCGAGGTGTCACAGAGCGACGAGCCGTCGGCGTCGCAGGCATCGCGGATGGGCGGTGTCAGTCGCGTTGTCGGGCTTCATCTTGCGTTGACCCGGGCGCGGCCGGGCCAACGCCGCAATAATGGAAGCCTCCACATGGCCTCCTCTCCCTTCATAAAACGTCATCAGCGTCGGATCGCGTTAACTTGGCTATTGGGTCCGAGCCCGACCTTCGACGCGCTCATTGGACGCCAGCCCAGAGGTCTAGGTGGTGTTGGCCGGGCGGGCATTAGGCGGGTTGCGACATTAAGGCCTGACCACACTGGCGTAAACGGCGCCGCCGGTCGGCGCCACCGGGCGGCACCGCCGTCCGGCGTCCCAACGCGAGGAGTCCACATTGGCCTCCGTTTTGCGGGCGTCACGTGACAGCACTGGCTCTCGCGATCGCGCGCGCACCTCCCCTCGGATTTCCCGCTCTTTCGTCGTCTGCTCTTCGTTAGATATTTCCGTTTTGGCTCTCATCTTTCGCATATATCAGCATCGAAACCGCACTCGCTGCCTACATGGTACGTGTCCATGATGACCTGGTGATCAGCGTGAATGTGATAATCCTAGCCTGCTCGTTGATCTTGCGACGTCGCCGCGCTCTGAAGGGAAGGAGGCGCAGGTTTTGGGTCCGGCCGAGTTGGTTCTACCGAAACACCGAAGGACAGGTCAGTGCTTTGCTGCCCCGGCGGCGCGCCAGAGATGAAAGCTACTTTCGAAAGTGTCACCAAATCAACACGACATCCGTCACAACACAGACGACATGCAACAAGTGCCATGGAGAAACTCACTTGTAATTCCGAATTCCTCTCCTATAATTTCCCAGCGGTTGTTTTAGCGTCATTATCTAGGTAGTCTGGCTGCGTCTTGTCATATAAAAAGGGAAACAGTCGCACAGTTTCAAGGAACCGCTCCGTTGCGGAAGGCGTCGGGGGGAAATAGGGATAGCAGACGACACGAAACACGTCCTTCGGAACGTGGAAGACGCGCGGCGGAGACCGGTTTGAGCGTTGCCATGGCATCGCGACGTCACTATCTACGCCACCTCCCATTGGCTCCTCTCTTCTGCGGCGAGCGGCGCCGCGCTCTGAACCGTGCAAGGAGCGGTTGGCTTAGCGGCGCCGTCCGTCGTGCCGCTGAAGCCGAAAACTGGTTTCGGTCGGCAAACGGCAGCGCCGACCGTCACGCCGCAGGCCTCCGCGACGCCAATGTGGCCGTGCCTTTAGTGGCGCTACGCGGCAGTAAATGGCAGCGCGTCACTTTCTTCTCGGAGCTTGTCAACTTAGCCGATCCAGTAACGTTGAACCTCACTGCCTCCGCTAGGGGAATATTTGTGGCTAGTGGTTAGTCAGCTAGAACTGTCAATCATCGCGCCCAAGGTCAACGAAACAATATCGGCCAATGCCGCGTCCTTATTTTCGACCTATTCTTACCAATGAATGGCCAGACTCTCTACATAAACGGCTCTGCGCATGATGAGCGTGACGCGACGCCGGTTGAACGCGTTTGTCCACGCCGCCGCCGTCAATTATCTGACCGGCGCACAGGTCTACCATGTGATGCTTGCGCTCTTTCGGAAGCTCCCTTTAGGCTCTAAAAGTTACGTATTAATCTTAGTTTTTTTTTTTGCAGTTCCCACGAAGATTAATAGGTATTTCTTAGAGACCATGGGAAGCTCCCGAAAGAGCACAAGCACCCACGTGACCGTAGCGGCCAGTCACGTCACCATAGCGGCCACTTTTCCGCGGGCTCCCGTGGGCGCCAACTATACAAAGTTTCGAGCTGTAAATATAGCTCTACAATTTCTTTTATGGCGAAAGCCAGCTTATATGTCCCATTACGCGAAAAGGCGTCCGCGTTGTCCCCGAAAAATGGCCATAAAAATACGTCATCAAGCACTGACCGCTCAAGCTCAAATCTGACGCGCCTCAGAAATAAAACACAAAGAAAAGCACAGTAACGCAGATGCTTCGTCACGAGAGCGGTAAAGCCGGCGAGCGCGGTGAGGCGCCGCGGCCGCACGCGCCGCTCAAGGTCAAAGCGGACGCGCCTCAGAAATAAAACACAAAGAAAAGCACAGTAACGCAGATGCTTCGTCACAGAGCGGTAAAGCCGGCAGCGCGGAGGCGCCGCGCCTACGCGCCGCTCAAGGTCAAAGCGGACGCGCCTCAGAAATAAAACACAAAGAAAAGCACAGTAACGCAGATGTTTCGTCACGGAAGCCGTGAAGCCCGGCGGGGGGCCGCGGCTGCGCAGTGAACGCGGCCATCCAAGCTGTTAAATTGCTTTTCCTTTGCGTATCTTTTTTTAGGAGAGGCATTTCAAAATCCACGTTTCAATACATTTTTACGTCGATCTCGGGTCGATACTCCGTGCCACTAGTTGTGGTGCAGTGCGTGGGAAGGCAACGCCAGGCGAGGCGAGAAAGGACGAGCACTAGGAAGGCGGGACGGGAGAGCAGGACAATGGAGGGCGAGGGGAGAAAGGGAGAGCACTGTGACCGTTAGAGAGGATAGGAAGTTTCTCTTCTCCTCCCCAGCCTTCCTAGTGCTTGCCCTTTCTCCCCTCGCCTGGCGTTACCTTCGCCTGTACTGCACGCAACTTAGTGGCGGCAACACCAGCCCGCCGCTTGCCCTCTCGCGGACGAACGGAGAACCAGAGGAGCGGGGACATGGCCTCCGAGATTTCGAAGCTTCGGGATCTCGGAGGCCATGGCGGGGAAGACAGCGACGGCGTACGGCGCCGGAGCGGTGGCAGGGGCTGTCGGCATTGATGCGTGAAGCCGTTTTAACAAAAATAGTGAGCTCGTTAAAATAGAAATTCGTGTGCTCCGCCTTGCCATAGCGTTGCACGAAGGACCGGGATGTCTAGTTCTGCGGATTTCTGGTCTTCTGCATGGCCGCCAGCTCAATCTGTGCTCAACGTGAAGGAAACGCCCCCGCTAGTGATAGGGAGTTTTCGTAGATCGTTTTCGCCGTCCCTCAACGCTCTCGGCAACCCACTTACGATACCCGGAACTCAACAGTCAAGGCCATCGGCGCGCAGGCGCAGTAGCGGCTTCTTCGTTGCGCTTAGCGGAGGAGGAAACGCGGTCGACGAAAACTCCCTAACGTAGAGCTCCAGCGTACGGTCTACGAAAAGTATATTCTTTTGCCCTAAGTAGGAGAAAACTGGTCGCGCAACGATATGCCGAGCAATATACACATCGGGAATGGGTTCGTGACTATTTATTCCAAGCACTTTCAAAAGACGGAATACGCGTACTTGCTTTCAGGTAATTAAAAAGCAAATAGAGAAATGCTCGAAGCATTTTAAGCGCGTCTGTGTTATCCAGCCGTTCGTGACGAGAGCTTAGAACGGGCAGTTTTTGCGAGAGGGGCTGCAACGTTGCAAATAACATGGTACAAAAAATGCACGGTATATTAAAATTTTTATTTTTAATGGAGCAATAAATAAAACTCCAAAACACGCGATTATGTTAATAGGCAGTTTTAGCAGCGTTACCGCAGGCTGCCGCAGACTACCGGGAGCACGGCAGCGCTCCTAGAGCGCGCTTAAAATTGTGCTTCAGAGGCACAGTGCGAGCTTCCGTTTGCAATGCTATACCGCACGGTTAGCCTGCGGTAAACAAAATTCCCTATCAATAACCATAGAGCAGTTTGATCATATGCTGCAACACACAACACACTAAAACCGAGACGGTGAGCAGCGAGTTGCGTGCCTGTGACACGACTACAGCAATACTGTGAAAGCTGCTCGTCCGGAGTTTTATGGCCACCGCGCGCGGCTCACTTTTTAGAGCACTGTTGGCCAGGCAAAGCGCAAACACGATATCTTCATCACCTTCAAAAATATTTTGGTGGCAAACAGAGACGTGGCCGGTGCCTAAAACACGCTCGCCCACCACAAAGCTTCGCAACTTAAGGTTTCTGCAACTTTTAAATATCAGCATGCTCGTTTTCCTACCGCGCATCAACATCTCTGCCACCTGTAATATGATCCTGCCCTGACCGCTTCGTATTCGTAGACAAATAAATCATTTTTAGGGCACTGACCAGCATCTATCCCCGTCTCTTCCGCCAACTTGGAACTATACCGTCCCGCCACCTATAGGGCGTTGGAGTTGCGGTTCTGGTGTCCGTCCGCGGTCAACACTTTTCAATATTTCGAGAATATTCTGGACACTCCAAACTTATGGTACCTTGAGAATCGTGCTAGAGGCCATGATGACGTTCTGAAGAGATCTTGAAGCCGCGCAGATAGCCCGCGCCAGAAAAGCTTCATCATACAAGGGTAGCAAATAGCGCTAAAGAACGTCCCACCTTCCCAGAATTGTGAACAACTTTTAATGCGACCTTACCAGTATACCGTGATCAGATTCAAAGGAAAATTGTTTGCCGCGTTCCTCACTTCGGCAGCCGTTCGTGCTCGGCTTTCACTAATTCGTGCCACGATGTCAAGGCTAGCAGCTTCCAGAGTGCTTTCCCTGCCGCAGCTGCGGCCCCGACCTGGAGCGGGGCACATAGCTACGAAGGTATACTTATATAGGAATAACAGACGGACTGGGAAACACATCTGATTACACGAAATTGCTTGTTCTGCAATTTCTGACTCCCATGTTATAACAAAACCTTACAAAATGTGAATCTAAATTACACTCACTCGGACTGGGAAGCACATTTGATTACACGGAATTGCTTGTTCTGCAATTTCTACTTCACATGCTATAGATCATCTGCGAAATGTAGAACGCTATTTAGTAGAGCGCCAAAAATTACACGGTGTCACAAAAACAAAACAAAAAAAAACTACAGTTTTCTTTTTTTACCGCAAAAATGAACTAGGCATCGCCGAACGCTCATTCTCCTCCCTAAGGTAGCGCTAGAGGTCACAACCAAATGCCAAAGTTTCGGCCAGATCCGATACCTTATTCAAAAGTTATGAATGATTTTCTGAAAATTTCAATGGGAAAATGGAGCCCATTTTTGCCCGTTTTCGGTTTCTGGCGACATAGAGCCCCATGTATTCAATAACTCCGTCGGCCGCCATTTTTCCATTGAAATTTTCAGAAAATCACTTATAACATCCTGTCGTAGGCTTTCCTAACAGCATGCGCCACCTGAAAGCACTACAAAGTCTCTGTTTCAATAAATGAATACAAGTAACCCAATGCTGGGCATAGCCGTAGCTAGCACTAGTAAGTCCAGAGACGGTCGTCGGTACAGGCCTCAAACGATCGCTCGTCTCGGGTGTGCACCTGGCGGCTGGCACAGATGTGGCGCCGCCAGGCGCTCCCCAGCTCAGTAGTGGATATGGGGATTGTTTCAAGATGCTGGTATGAGGTGACTTGACGTGACGAGAAGTCAGGGAATTCTTGCGGTATGAGGTTACTGGGTGCTGTCGCCGTCCTTTTCCCCGTAGCTTGTTGTGGCAGACGTTTTGTAGTTTTGCTCCGAAAACGCTGGCACCGTACGGGATGGCTTTTCTGGTGTCTCATAGATGCGGTTGATTCACATATTATCTTGAATAGTGGATGTGCACCCATGAAGTCAGCCAGATGATTGACGTCAGCCGGTGGATGCTGGAACGGTCATGTGTGACCGAATATCGGGCTGCTGCCATCGAGACTCTGGCGATGACTATGCGCATCAGGTTCAGCAGCGTGGCTACAACGTCCTCATCAACCGATGATGTTTCCGCTGCGGTTTCCAACCATGTCGTGGGCTCCATGTCTGCAAGCATAAACAAAAAACACCGCGCCGAATACGCAACAAAGCAACGAAAAACCAAGACCCCAAAGAAACGATAAAGAACGTCATGGGCGCAGCACGAAGTAAGCCGAAACGAATGGGAACAGACACGATTTACCAGTCAAGGAAGCCCAATCAAGTGCCAACAGAAGGGCGGAAAAACCATGTTGGGCACAATTGTGGTAGAATGCTCTTGAATGTAAAGTCGCCGTCTCAACGAACGAGAAATGACATTTAATATAAATTAACTGACAAATCGAGATAAAACTAATAAAATCATACTAGGTATAACCGAAGCTTATCCCAGTAGGTTCAGGACTAGTTTGCTCAAAACAAAACCAGGAAGCTTTATGTAAAACGGTATTATACGTATTATTTATTTTATTTTCAGTACCACCCGAATTCCTCTGTGCCGTTTGTGTTAATATTGTATAAACCAATACTGACAGTCAGGCTTTTTTTGAGCTTGTCCTGCATACGACCGACGGATTTTGTTTCGGAAAAAACCAGCCCAGAAAAGATTGCTCTAATTTCCGGTAGCGGTGTCCTTTGGGTGGCTAGATGTGGATTAGTATACATCTGAGCACTTTGAATCGAGCGACGGCTCGGGCCCTTCGCTAGTTTTTTTTCTTCTTCCTTTTATATAACTGATATGTATCTTTCGTTCCCCCTTTCTTTCTCTCTCTCTCTCTCTCTTAATATCTGCCTCTCTCTTCATATAACAAATGAGCGTCAGACGTTTTGACATTACTTCTGCCTAACATTGAAATCCGTGTGACGAAAGTAACTCCGCACCCGAGTACGCGCATCTTCCCATACGAATCGCCCAGGGAGAAAAAAAAAATTATCATACTTTGAGTTCTGTCTCCAGGTAAACAACTTGGACATGGTTTTCATTCGGGCCTATCAAAGTAAGTTTGCTCGAGCCTCGTGTTTGTCTTTGCTGTCTCTCCACCTCAGCGAGTTCACAAAATCAGTGACGTCATTGAAAACTGCAAGGTGAGGCCCTTTACAATAAAGTATCGAAGTGCTCAGCCGTCTACCCATCTCTGCATGCCCCAAGCACTTTACACATTTTCGTGAAAGAGTGGATTGCTGAGCTAGTTGGTTGTTGAACATGGCATTATAAAAGTGCACAACGACGAGACACAAGACAAAGAAAGGCGCAGGACAGACGCCAACATGAATCTAAATGTTTCTAGAAATTTGTAGGGATTACCGCTTCGACAATGTACGCATTTTGATTTTTGTATCATACAGTATTTATCTACGGAGACTACTTTCCTGCTGCTATGCCTTTGCGTTTTGGCGTCGTGACACTTTTTATGATATGTGCTTGTGTCGTAGAGACCCGAGAGCGATGCTGGAATTTAAATAAAATACTTAGTCACAAGTTAGCGCTTCTTATCTGTTTTTCTTCCGTCTTGTGTCCCTCTTTTCGAGCTATTTTAATAACATGTGCAAATTTCCGGTCTATCTATTTTGTCTTACACACTCCTATCCTGGTCGTGTCGATGTACGAATACGTTGAACAATATCAATCGACACAAAACCAGAGTGTATAAACACCACCTGGTAGACATTGTAAAATATAGATCATCATCTGGCCTTGCGCAAGTTATTATGGTACTAGAAGACTATATGCTAAGTTCAATTGAGGCAGCTGCGATTCCGCAATATCCACCTTCGAAGTACCCTCATTTGGAAATAAGAACAAGCATACCAGGAATCACTAAAAAAAGATTCAGCTCCTTCCCCGGTAATTACACAAAAATCTCTCGGATATATTCAAAGAACTTACGAGTCGTTTACTCACATCCACACCGATGGTTCTACGATTCCCACATCTTCAGCCCTGAGGGTATACATTCCATCCACAGCCACATACATAAAGGCTAAACTAATTAGCCACGCCACCTCATCAACAGCAACAGAACTATCAGCTATTCGTGCAGCTGTTGTACACGCAGGCGCTGAAAACCCACGATGTTGGGCACTTGTCGACTCCAGGTCTGCGTTGTACGCTCTTTCTTCGATAAGAAAAGACAACATTAACTCACAACTAGTGCATGATATTTTACAGGCTATTCAGTATGCATCGAATCAGGGACATCACTTCACTCTCGCTGTGGATTCCAGCCACTCCGGGATAGTTGGAAACGTGCGCACGATAGAGCCGCTAAAGACGCCTACGAGAGCACGATTTCTGTACCTATTCCCTTTTCGCGAAGCATCTGATGTCACCATATCGATTCCTAAACTCGAATTCCGGATACCACGAGGACTATACCAAGGAAACTTGAGACGGTGTTACATCGTTTGCGACTCAATGTTGCATATACTAAATACTATCTTCATAAAATTGGCAAACCTGAATCTTCCAATTGTTCATCGTGTAGAAGAGTTCATAACATCGAACACGTCCTGTGTGCCTGCGGGGATTACAGTATTCAAAGAACCGCACTGAAGACTCGCCTGAAATTAAAGGAAGAGGACCCGGTGGACTTGAGGCTTCTGTTTGAACCCTGGTCTTCCACCACAGATAGTTACAAAGCCACTGAAGCTCTTTTACATTTCATTAAGAAGACACATCTTCAACAAACACTTTAAGGAACTGCAGTCCAGTGTGCTGCAAAGTGAGCCAACACTTGCCAACGTAACAGTTCTGTGATGTGTGTGTGTGTGTATATTGTGTGCGTGCGCATTTGTGTTTTTTATCTCTTTATCTTCTTTCTTTGTACTAATTTCTTTGCTATCTTTGTCTATACTATTTCTTTTTATTTCTTTTTTTTAAATTTCATCTTCTTTCACAGCGTAGCAAGCCGGCACAAAGCGCTGGCTGACCTCGCTGTCCTCTTTTCAATAAATGCTTATTCTCTCTCCCAATCGAGCGGTAGCTTGCGCTCGATTGGTTACCAATCGAGCGGTAAGTTACCAATCGAGCGGTAACTGGGCTAGCAGATGCTATAAATTCGAACAGCTAAAGTATACTACCCTCACATGCTGGAGAATGACAAGGGAAGCCCCTCTTGCCTTTAGCACGGGCATTCCCTGTCATTCTAGAGACAAAGATAGTGGGTGTACCGTGTTTTACGGGCATTAGCTTGCGCCATCTATCCCTTGCTACCTCAGTTCCTTTTCCTCTAGAACCCTGAAACTATCACCGTGACTCCATAAAGTAATCAAAGACAGTTCATCGTTTTCGAAAAAAGAACAAAATTACGATTTCAGAAGAAGCCGTTGGACTTCAGACACTACTACAGCTTGAAGTCCAACCGCCGTGGCTTTGTTGCCAGTTCGTCTAGAATCTCATCCGCAGATACAGAAACTTCGCGGTGAACATTTAGCAATGCTAGTCCGTTTAATCTTAGCGCCCCAGTCGTATTGCGGAGGTAGGTTTTCAAGCGTCTCAGGGTTGAAAAGACCTCTCACTGGTCGATGTCGTCACTGGAAGAGTAGCCATAATTTGCAGCAGCTTTTGGATTACGGGAAACATGAGAGACGGGCATGTTTCAAGTGCCTCTATAGGGGACCCGTGGGATATTTGCCTAGCCTTTGGAGCCTCTTATACCAGAGGTGTAGCTCTCCGACAACCGAGGAGATTCCGTCCGCAACATCGGTATGGTAGCGCTCACACAAGAGGCGTACCGCGCCCTCGTCATTAGAATTCGGTAGTGGGCTTGACGACGAAGGAAGAAGCACTTGAAATTGAGCGAGAATGCTCTTGTGCTTCACAAATCGTTCGTCCATTTGCTCTGCGAAAGCTTCCAGGAATGGAATAAATATGCAACGACGGAAGTACTCTTCTGGATTCGCAGACTCCACATTCGAGCGCGTCGTTTGTCGACCAACGACCCTCGGCACTTCTATGCTTAAGCCAAGATTTGCACAGTTTGAAGAAATGTGATCAAAGAGCTTTTGAAATTCTTCGTGAGCTCTGCACCGTATACTTCGCACATTTCCCAAAACATCCTCAGCCAACTCAATAGCGGATGAAAGATCAAGGTTTACCGTTTGCAAGTACTTGCTCGAGGTAAGCTGAAACTAAAAACCTTCTCTGCCACAAAAAGAGATACCGAAAATTCGCTCCTCTGGAGTGCGCTCAATAGGAGTTGAGCATTTGACGATGACCCTGTCGTTCCAGTTAGTGGCGATATCCTGAAGAGTTACCAGAACAGGTTCTAGGAGTTCTACAAAAACGTTGAGGGCGTCATGTCTCTGAACCCATCGGGTTGGACAAAGCGAGTTTAAGCGCGTTGCGCAAGGCTTGAGCACCAGCTTCTCAATCTGGTCGCCGAGAGCAGCTTGGCGTTTCGGAGTGTGAAAGGACTCGGAGGCCTTAGCTATTGTTCCCATGCAGTTTCTAATCCGAGGTACAGAACATGCACTCGACAGGCTCAAGTTAAGGCTGTGTGATCCACAGTGAACGTAAATAGCATTATTTTTTTTTATTTCACAATACTACTACCCCAAACATAGGGGCGTTGTAGGAGAGGGTTACAAAAATATATAAAGGAATACATTTCGACATAATGAGCAAGTCGCTTGCTATAAGGCGGCCAGCCGGTGCAGGAAGTTTTCAAGTGAATCTGAATTAGTGATGCTGGGGTGAAGGCTATTCCAATCGGATATAGTTCGGGGAAAAAACGAATTTTTAAAGCAATTTATGCGGACCTGGAAATTGTTTATGTATCTTGGGTGTGAAGCTCTAGTGTTAGTTCTGGTAGAGAAGTTAAAAACATGTTGTCTGTGTTAATGTGAAGGCTGTCCGTGATGATCTGAAAGAGAGTTTTCAGCCTGTCAGTTATCGCGCGTTGGGAGAGAGGAGTCAGGTCTGTTTGTTTCATTAATGATGTCGGCGAATCGTACCGTCCATATTTATTAAAAATAAATCTCAGGGCTTTTCTCTGCACCATTTCCAATTTTTCTATATTGACTACTGTGTAGGGGTCCCAGACGACGCGTGCGTATTCCAGTGTTGGCCTAATTAACGTTTTATATGCTAGTAATTTAACTTCAGGGGTCGCGAATTTAAGTGATCGTTTTAGTTGCCAGAGTTTGCTTGTAGCTTTGGAGGTAACAGAAGCAATGTGGGAGTTCCAGGACAAGTTATTCGAAATGGTAATTCCCAAATACTTGTACTCTGAGACGTTGTTAAGTGTATGTCCGTCTACGCTGTAGTTAAAAAGGTAAGGGTGTTTCTTTAGTGTTATGGACATAGATACACACTTGGAGGGGTTCAAATTCATTTGCTAAGTCCTGCACCAGGAGGCAACTTTAGAAAGACACATGTTTAGTTGGAGCTGGTCATCAGGGGAATCAATGATGCTATATAGAATACAATCATCAGCAAACAATTTGATATTTACATCAATATTTGAACATAAGTCGTTAATAAACAGTAAAAATAATAGCGGTGAGAGACTAGAACCTTGCGGCACACCGGATGTAACACTGCATCTATTCGAAGCAGAACCACCAAAGGAAACAAATTGCAGCCTATTTTTCAGAAATGCGTGTAGCCAATTTAGGATTTGGTCATTTTTACATATAGTATGAAGCTTCTGTAGCAGCTTAGTATGCGAAACTGTTGTCAAATGAGTGCCTGAACCATTGTACGCCTCACTCATTGAGGCCGCACCGTCATACGCTTGAGCTCTCAAGCACTCCGCTGCAACACCAATGTCGTTCAAACTTTTCACTATCGCGCTGGCCAGACCTTTTCCTGTCATATCAGTCACAGGAAGAAACTGCAGGAACTCTTTTTTTATAACGATCCGCTCCATGTCCACATAGCACGCACACAGCGAGAGCTGTTCTACACCCGCGATGTCCGTTGTCTCATCAGCCATGACTGCAAAGCACTTTGCAGCATTCACCTTTGAGACAAGCTTTTGCAAAACAATGCTTTTGCATGCCGATATAATCTCATTCTGGGTCCTCCAGCTGGTGTAGGTCGCATTAGCACTGCATCCCTCTAAATGCTTTTTGAGAGGCTCATCGCCGTTAGACGCACGCAACCTTGGAAGAGCCTTGAAATTCCCTTCGTTTTCTCCCGGCTCATTGGATAGATCCATTTTCCCGGCGTCTCTATGGCGACGCAGAGCAACTCCTTGTCTTCCGCACCAGACTACCGTTGTGATGACAGGAGTCAGGCATTTCCTGTTTTTAGCTATTTGCTTGTTTAACCCGGAGTCAATGCCCTGGTCAATGGGATTCTTTCTCCCCTCTGATATCTCTAGAAACTGGCCGGCATCAAGGACGCTGTTCTTATGGAATGTTTTTGTTTCATGGTCCTTAAAATCCTCAACTGCATTCTTCCATTTGTCGAATTTCGACAGCACAAATTTCCCAGCGGGCAATCCTCTCTCGCCCACGCCAGATGAAGCAAAAAGGACGCAATACTTACAAAAGACGCCGTTCTCCGCGTTGGAGAAGACAAGCCAGTTCCATCGGTGCAGCCACTTATACTGAAACTTGAGGTTCCTTTTTCCCGTTGGCTTGAAAGGGAAGGTGGGGCTCGGCGTCCAGGCACTTGTCAGCAGCTCTTTTTTCTTGACGTCCGTAACCTGCACAAAATAGAAATGACATTTATAAGTAGGGTTCAACCTTGTAACGATACCTCCGGGTTTAAATCAGCTATTCTGGTTAACCATCACCGTTGCAGGTAGAGGAAAACGGCTAGGTTTTCACGGGCTCATCCCACCAAGCGAACAAACAAAAACCACTGCTTGCGCACGTGTCAAGCGAGCGTCACCATGAAGGACGTCCCGTCTGTAATACTTTGTTGTTGAACGTTGCACCAGTGGAACGAGGTTACCTGTCGTGCAAATAAGGCCCGACCTGTGTGCAAGCCATCCGAACAGCGGCAACGCATAGGGACCAGTCACGGGACAATGGGAGGAAAAAACGTGGCCGAACCCGTGGCATGGAACCTGTCTTAAATCCATTATTATGTGCGAGAAAATTACGAAAACAACATTTACGACTACAACCACTTCCACTCGAAATGTACTCATTAGATTATTTGATTACTTGACATGAAATATAATTGAACGTCGATCCAAAATAAACCATTAATTTTTATTTTCTCTTTGTGTAACGTGATTATTACGGCTGGTCGTTTTATTTAGTGTGCTAATTTTAACAAACGTAATAGAGTGAATCTCAGCACTAGTCTGAGTAAATACACGTAAGTCTAAGAAATAATAGGTTCCGGCGATCCAATTAAGTAAAATATGCAAACCATATTCACTTAAATAGTCTCAAAGCAGAGTCATAAACGATTACGGCTTTGCTCTTCTTGTTAGTCAACTCGCAAAGGAATAATAAAATCCCCGGAAGTCGAAACAAAACAAAAAGGATGCTCGTTGCGATTGAACACATTGCGACTTTTCTTTGAATCGTGCGGTCACGTTTTCTTAAAAACTTGAAACATAGAAACTCTTACATAACTTGAACAAGAAAGAAAAACCAAGCAAGAAAGACATCCAAAAAGCGAGGTCATTTCTAAAATTCGCTAAAAGTTAGAATAAATCAATCCCGAACTCAACATTGTTGATTTCAACTATTAGGTCATTTTATTAGTTAAATGCAGCATACAATTTTGTACGTTATGCATATGAAAAAAACAGAATGACAAAGATTCGAAAAAAAAAAAATCTAGTCACATTTACTGACTTTCCAACGTAGATCCCCAAGTCATTTGGGTGAGTCGCAGCAGAAACTGGAAGATGCTGGGCAGAGACGGATCGCACAGAGGAATCCTGTGAGGATGATGGCGTCTGTTGAATGATCGACTTCTCGATGCTGGGAGTCATAGATTCCGATGGTGATGCATCCGTTGGCTCCAAATCGCGATTTTTTGTAGGGAAGTAGTAGGTATGCACAGAATTTGGCTGGCGCTTCAATGATAGCTGATCGTGGACTCTTGAATTCGCGCACCGATCAGTCTTAGAAATTAGTTGTTAGACTTACACCGTGGCATGGGTGCGCAATGAGCAGTACTAGTAGAGTAGATGCTCTAAGATGAAAATCGGCAGTTTGTTGTGTAGCTCGAAGCCCGGATGTCGCTGGCGCACCGAATTTTATCGCTTCTGTGAAGTGCACGAAAAGACGGCCTAGCGGAAAGGAGGAAATAAATAGAAAGAAAAAGAACGATATAGAAAAGAGAAGGAGGAGGAAAATGCACAACAAGGGAGAGAGAAAGAGAGAGAAACGTAAAGAGAACACGGAAGGATAACTTCACGCCTCCTCCCTCTCTGGAGGCGGCCAACCAATCATTTTAAAACACCCAACAGAGTCACAGCCTACGGGTTCCGGAAGAAATGTCCCCGGGGAAAACGTCCCCGGAGAAAATGTCCTCGGAAAAAAAGGCCCCAGGTGGAAAGTAGGAAAAAATGTCCCCAAAGGGCCATTTTTTCCACTGCAAGCTACAATCCGCTTTTGACTGAATCAAGAGTTAGTCATTTCATTCCTGATTTTGTCAACATTGTATCTCAACTGTTTGCGTTTGTTTTTCATTGTGAATTAAACATTTATGACACTTCTAGCCAAAACCAAATTATTCGTGTCTAGGGAAATTTGAGAGGTACTTGTGTATCATTTCCAAATAGGTAAAAAGCGCGACACTTAACACGAACAAGCGATCGCTAGTATTTTTTTTATGAAAACGAGAGGTTAATTGTCACCAAAGTTATTATAGGTACTGAAAGTGCTTATTTGAGGATATGATGCAGACGGTACAATTTCGTTCCCACCGATACTCTTTCGGAGCCGTTTTTCCCTACCTGCCACACGGTGCCTTTTTTTCCCCCAAGGACATATGACCGGACCGCCCGAAGCACATGACGATCAGGGAAACCCAGAGATAGAAAATCCTTTGGGGACATTTTTTTCCTACTTTCCATCTGGGGCCTTTTTATTTCCGGGCCTTTTTTTTCCGGGGACTTTTCTTCCGGGGAATTTCTTTCGGGAACATTTTTTTCTACACCCACAGCCTACAGGGTGACCCCTGTCCAATGGTCGACTGGGGGTCGGTCAACAAGCTTATTAGAACGGATTAGAATTGCAAAGAAAAGAAAAAGGGCGTCCGCCCGAAACGTCGGTATACCCTGTCCACGTCTTTTTTCGAGTAGCACAACCATATATTTGCAATTAGTGGCAAAGTGACAGTTAAAAGCATATTATTTTTTTTTTGTCGGTTTGTGTCGAAGCGCAGCTGTATCGTCGGAAGGATCGTCCCAGGCGGGAAGTGTCAACAAAATGTCGCCCTCCGGGGCGCCTCGAGCCTAATTGGGGAGCACGGGACGCACTCGTTCCCATGGGAGGCTGCCGGATGTGGTCTCGAGTCGTAAACCGTGAACAACATATCGGCTCTGCGTTCATTGTGTGAGCGGGCCGGGTTCGTGGGAGCGCCATGCATCTTCACGGCGCTTTCTTGTGATGTCCGTCGAGGAGAGCGTGGGGTCTTTTGTGTTTTATTTTGGTTGTCCGTTTAAGAGAGCGTGTTGTTGTTCTGCTCGTATGCTTTTATGACCGACCGTCTACCAGAAAGAAAATAGCGTGGGAATCTGGGATCCTGTTTGGTTTTAGAGGACGGAAAGTGCCGGGCGGCGACGTCTGGTCGCGCCCAACACTGTCAATGTACTATGTTAAAAGTTAAATTTTAATACCACCCGACTGAACTTCACTTCGCAACGTTTTCGTCATCAGACCCCTTGTTGCAAGTGGCCGAACACCGTCTACATCAACGACCTTCCTAAGTGTGACACTCCCGTATCTTCGGTAGTACAACCGGCCGGAGCCTACTCGGCGCCACGCCAAGTCCGTTCATGACAACTC
Organism: Ixodes ricinus; assembly: GCA_037355805.1. NCBI lineage: Eukaryota > Metazoa > Arthropoda > Arachnida > Ixodida > Ixodidae > Ixodes > Ixodes ricinus. The sequence continues at coordinate 123,067 of JAZHYW010023939.1, forward strand.
CTTCGCACCTTCGTAGTTTCACTAGTGCTCCAGTCCGCCGTCTCGACGGCGCCCAGCTGAGGTCCCTCGGCAAAGTCACAATACCTAGGTTGGGAGAGGAGGCGCCGGGGACCAGCTATCTCCGAAATCCAAATCCTTCAAACCCCTCACAAAGCAGGCCCGCCGTAGAAAAGACATGACCCCCACGAGACGCTCGTAAGTCGGCGAAGGCCACACGCGCCCCTCTCCAAAACGAACAAAACAAACTGACTTTGCGGACAGTCCAATCCCTGCCAAACATTTACCAAAAAGAAAGAAAAAATTAAGCAAGAAAGAGATACAAAAAGCGAGGTCATTTCTAAAATTCGCTAAAAGTTAGAATAAATCAATCCCGAACTTAACATTGTTGATTTCAACTTTCAGGTCATTTGATTCGTTAGATGCAGCATACAATTTTGGATGTTATGTATGTAAAAAACAAAATAATAAGGATTCGAAAAAAAAAAAATCTAGTCGCACTTACCGACTTTCTAACGTAGATCCCCAAGTCATTTGGGTGAGTCGCTGCAGAAACTGAAAGTTTCTTGCCGCCTCACCTTTCCGTGGAGCCGACCGTGACAAGGTCATTATTCGAGGCGGCATCGTCTGAGTCTCTGAGACAAAAGAAGAAATGAAATATCGCACAGCACGACGCATGAACTAAGGTTGTGTCATAATGTCCGTTATTTTATTTTTATTTGGTCTCAAAATTCAAGGGAAAAAAAAACGCTTTTATCAGCGTGCTGAACTGAACTTACCACCTTCAAGAATATTTCTCGCAAAAATACACAGTAAATGTATAACTCGATCCTAGATGGTTCGAAATGCGAAGGCGCACGCAGTCCATGCAATCAATTCATATGGAATCCTTCTGAAAACCTTTTTGGAAACAAATCTGAAATTTTGTGTGTAACGCATATCTCAGCTTTTCTTATACAACATTCCAGACTACCCGCGCTACACAAAAATGAGAAAGCGTTAAAATAACCTAAAGTGTCGAGGCTTTTTCTCTAACAGTTGGGACAGAACGCGATTCAAAAACGACACAACGGTTAACTACTGGAACCGCTTCGTCTTTTGGGGGTGTTTATTTCTTCAAATACGAAACATGTCCGAACATAGAATTAATAATGATTTTATATCTCCTACAGTAGATAGAGAAATTCGAGGAAAATAAAATATACGAATGTACACACCGCGGCGACACCGGCGGTTTTTGCATTTTGCTCAAACGGCGTGTCGAGGGACGCAAAATTTTAACACCTAGGTTTGGGCCTGAGTTGAGCCCGTTTTACCACATAAGTAATTGCGAAAATAATGTAATTTGTCAATGTACGATAAGAAAATCCGGAACTGACTCCTTCGTACTAACTCTGTCACGCCGTGTACATCATCGTCAATGCAACGAGGGGCGGGGGGGGGGGTTAGGACACTCAACCCCTCCCCGTGGGTGCACCACTGTGGGAAACTATACACACCGCGACACTGTTAGCGTGAATACGATCATCGGCGGTTTTTGCATTTTGCTCGGACAGTGTATCGAGGGACGCAAGGTTGTGACACCTAGGTTGGTGCATCAGATGAGCACTTTTCACCACATAGGTAATTTTGGTAATAGTGTGTCCTCTGTCAATGTAAGATTGTATATTACGGAAATGACTCGCTCGTGCCGTGTACATCACCAGTGCAACGGCGAGGGGGAAGGGAGAGGAGGGGAGGGGGCGATTAATTTATTTACCTTTTAAGGTCCTCGTTGCGGACATTACATTAGAAAAAAAAATCGTCAAAATACACCAAAAATATTTCTCGCAAAGCTCTGGGGGGGGGGGTCTCCTTTTGTGGGTGCGCCACGACTCCATGCGTATTCACACCATAAAACGAAGTAAAAGTGTCCTCAGAGATGAAAGGCATCACGGCCTAGTCCTTTGTCCACGTTGGGTGATCGGAAGTCAGAAAACAATAAAGTTTCCGGAATCGCACTTAGTGGCAGAGCGTCCATGCCCTGGAAATGCTGAGAAACCGAAACTCAAGAACTTGACGCTACCAAGGGCCCTAATCTGGACACTTATGCGAAAAAGTCGGCGAGAAATTCAGCGGCTATGATTGGCCGGCGCCAAGGTCAAGTGCGGCGTTTGCCAATCACGGCCGCCAGATTTCTCGCCGACGTTTTCGCCAAGTGTCCAGCTGAGGGCCCCAAGACGGGTGCTTGCACAGCGTTCTATTGGCGGCGTGCGCGAACTGCAGAAGGCACCTGTGTAGCTATCATCATCATCGTTTGTGACGTCACGGGTAGGACAAACTGGGACAGACCGCGCAGAGCTCGGATTCCTCGACTCGTCAGCTTGCTTCATGCGCTGTTTGGGTAACGCGCGGCAAAGCCTGTATCCCGCGTTGTGTTTATTTGCTAAAGTGATATTTGTAGTGGAACATTTTTACCAAAGCTTGAAACCGTGCCACGCGTAGTCGTGCTAACAAACACTTTCGACGCTGAGGTGTCGAAGCGCTCGGATGGTGGTGTGTTGTTCTCTACCCCAGTAGAAAAAAGCTGAATGATGATAATAGATTATCCAGCTCTTTTCCCCACTACAACGCCTACCACGGCGCATATGGTGCTTTTTTATTTTTATGATTCGGACAAAATAAAATTAAAAAAAGGAATATCACAATAAATTGAAAATAGGAAAGCAAAATTCGAGAACCTCTCGCGTGTGTAGTAAACACTTCAGTGAAAGCGAATCCGTGTCTCATGTTGGTTCCAATGTGTTCTGTAAATGCTGGTCTCTTATTACTTCCAAGTTTATTCCTTTTTTTTTGATCTTGTAAACCAGTAAACAAACATTTCTTCAAAATAACTGGCGAGAAGAAGCGGTGGCTGGCTTCCGGAGTCGTTTCGATTAAATCCACGCTTATTCACCCGGTCGATGCGAAACGTGAAAAGACCCCTCGTGATCGAAGTCTTAAATCTAGTAAGTCGGTGACAGTTCAGCGACCTAAAAGATAAGGTATACACCTGCTATGAATTACTTCCATTTGCATGTTTCATTTTGCGGACCCAAATGCGCATAATGCGCGATGCGCTTCTAAGTAAACGATTTTAAATTTACCAACAATTCTTTGTAAAAATTGGACAAAACAAATTAATCATTCGCCTGAATTTGCAGGGCCATGTCCGACAATCTAAGAATTTATGTAAATTTTTGCTTTTCTTTCGAGCAGAAGTCGCGATGTGATAGACATCTTTGCCACGTATACAATGCAGGAGGAGCTAAGCGTCAGTTGCTGATGAACATTTGCTCGTCAACAACTGTCAAATCGCACTTGGATTGAAGCGTCGGTATCGGCTAGAACACTGTAGTATCGGCATGCAAGCTCAATGCAGCTAGAACAATGTTGCGCTTTGCAACAAAACTGTGCGCGCGTGCACAACTAAGAAGACAGCACGTCGTTTACTCTGGTAAATGCAAAACCTTTTCTACACCAGCCTCCACAGATATGAAAAAACAAGAATCAGAGAGGCTCTGAGTAGCTCTGACGCACGCTGTAATATGAAGCTCCAGACTTGTTTTTGAACATTTTAAAGATTTTTTAATATAAAAAGCAATTCGAGGCACTGTTATTCATTAGAAAGATCACTAAAAAAAATGAAAGACGTTTACAATCCCCTGTAACGCCGAATTGGAGCGCAGCACTTGAGGAGGAGGAGGCTAAGGTACGAGAGAGGCTATGCCCCTCCTCCCTTCCTCCCATTTAGGAAACATTTTCCGCTAAGCGGGGAAATTTTGCCGCCAAATTTAGCGGGAATTTTTTCCGCTAAATTTAGGGGAATTTTTCTGCTAAATTTTGGTGAGAAATTTTCCCGCTAAATTTATAAGAAAAAATTTTCTGCTAAATTTAGCGGGAAAATTTTTTCGGTAAATTTAGCGAAACATTTTTTTTTCGCAGCGGGAAAATTTTTTTCGCTAAATTTGGCGGGGAAATTTTTTTGCTAAATTTGGGGAAATTTTTCCGCTAAATTTGGCGGGAGAATTTTTCCGCTAAATCTAGCGGGAAAATTTTCGCTATATTGAGCGGGGAAATTTACCCATAATGCACCGCGCGGTTACGCCGACGCCGCTCAGGCCGGAAACGGGCGCCCAAGAGCTGCGCTCCAAAACGGCATACGCGTTTCTTTAAAAATAAACCGTGTTTAATTGGCAGTTTTGAACTACCATAGCCACTCCGTGCTTTGAAATAGAGCGTCGTCTGCTCGCATCCTACCTGCTCCGTCACAGGAAGGCGCCCGCGGGTGGCGCCGCCAAAACAACTCGTCGCCAATATTACTTGTGTAGTATACCTGCCGCAAAAACCTAACCAAATGTGCACTCACTCAGATATGCCCAGAGTTTTCACTGAATCACATTGCCGAATGCTTTGACTCGGCAGCATCACAGACCCTTCCGCCCGGTTCGATCTCCCGCGCGCGTGTCCTCCGCGTTCTCGTGTATGCCGTGCGTTGCCGATCGCCCCATTGTTCGCTTGGCGCCATCTGTGAAGAGAACGATACACGACAACTACCGTCGCGAAAACAGCTGCAAACCCAGCGGCCCGTTCACACAGCTGCGTTCGGAGCGATCAGGTGGGAGCGACCACCGCGCTTAACGAACGAATGCAACCGGTTGGAACGACGAGTTACCATAGCAACGAAGCGCCAAATGGTCGCTTCTGTTCGTGTTCGTTCGCAACGCAAGGAGTTGAGCCGGGCTGAACTTTTTCTTACGTTCGGGAACGACGGGAGCGACAGGCCAATCACAGGTCGAGGAGAGCTCCGGTCGCGCTGCTGTAGATGTCGAGCCAAAGAAGTCGTACAGCCA